>SKCR01004612.1:0-25810 GCA_019454045.1 Zanthoxylum bungeanum | reverse complement strand
TTTTATTTTACTTGATTAATTAGGTTTTGTTATACATTCATGCACCTCTAATTTAGGAGGTGGTATATCATGTTTCGGGTGTATATGTCATCTCTCTCACCACAGCTGGGTTCCACACAATTATAGGATCCAATTTTTATGAGAGAGATGACATATACTAACGAAACATAATATAATTTTTTCCTAATTTAGGCATATCAAAATGTACTTTTCAAACGATAGAAAGTATTTGAACACTTAGTGCATTTGTTATGATTTTTAATAGAGGTAAAAGAGTTTTTTTAATCACTAGCAAAAACTCAAAATTTAGGCTTTTGTGAGTAGAGTTTGAATTTTTTTTTTCAAAAATTTAAATTGTCTATAATACTCTTATTTAATTTAATAACATTATTTCATCTATTTCATAACATAACTTAAAAAACGTGTTCAATAAAGTAATCTTATAAAGTTTAATAAAATGTATCACTCACAACCAAACACCTAAATTTTTTTTTTTATCAAAAACTCTGCTTCTAAAAGTTTTATTAATAAAAACTCTATTTAAAAATCCTCTATTTGAAAAACTATATCAAACAGACCCTTACAAAATAACCTTGTGTTATGATTAAACTTTTTTTTTTCAAAAAAAAAAATATAGAATAAATCAGTTCATTTGAGACTAAGATTCCCGATTTATATAAGAATTTAAATTACTTACAATCATTTTGTTTTAAATAGTCCACAAGGGGCATTGCTTGGTGGTGTATGACTCAAGATCTCACATTAAGATCCTGAGTTCGAATCAAGATAATGTGTTTCTTGTAAGATCCTGAGACAGTCGGGGGTTTTACATGCTCCGCTTAAGTTCAGAATGAGTGGTTTGGTAGTGGGGTTTCCAACCATTACAAAAAAAAATAAAAAATTGTTTTAAATAGTTTAACCTAGTGGCAATTTATTCCTATGTGGAGTTTGAACCCATGCCTCTTATGTGCACTAAATTACTTATAATCAATATTCATCATAATTTGACTATTCATTTTATATTTTCATGCTATATATTTGTCATATTTATATATCATAATGGGAATTTACTTGCCATATATACATGATATTATGGTCTTGATTTTGGCTAATAATGGCCTTGACTGCGAAATATATTTAGGTTCTTAATGTGATTCTGATCACCAGTTGCAGTGCCACTTGCTGAAAAAATATTTATTTTTATAAATAATTTATTATAAAAATTAATTTTTTTAATTAGTAGCGGTGATAATATGAGTTAGTATTCATCAATTCGATTCGATTGACATAAAAGCGAATATAAATTTAAAAAATGGATCAATTCGATTCGTTTAATTATATTACTAATTTATCCTTAAAATTTTAAATCAGAAACATTAAGTAATAAAGTTATTTTGGTAGTTTAGAATTTGTTGTAACGGAATAGAAATTTGTAATAATTATGAATATTATTAGGATGATAAATTTGTGTTATTTAATTTTCTTACTTATTTACTTATTTTTGTATATTGGTATATGATCGTGATTTTCACATGTTACACAAGTACACGTATCGCTCAAATAGTATAAAAAGTCATCGATCCCACGAGGACTTATATCCTACGTACTAATTATTGAAACTAATTACTTACAAGTATCTAATTGAAATTGAATTTGATTGTTGGTTGAAGATAGCTATAACTAAAACGATTAAATAACACTACGATAAATTCCAAGGGAAATAATGAAGAGAAAACATTCAAGGCTGTGAATCCACCCAATATTATTCTAAAGATGAATTGATTCTCCTATACTTGTGCAATACATTGGCTTATTAATATGGAACACTAAAATATCCACTAGCCTATTTCGATGGTCAAACACAAATATTCAAAGTAACTTAATTAACTATATTTCTATGTTAACTAAGAAACTCTGAATTCATTA
Organism: Zanthoxylum bungeanum; assembly: GCA_019454045.1. NCBI lineage: Eukaryota > Viridiplantae > Streptophyta > Magnoliopsida > Sapindales > Rutaceae > Zanthoxylum > Zanthoxylum bungeanum. The sequence goes on along the minus strand of SKCR01004612.1, from coordinate 23,884 downwards.
AGGTCAAGTTCCAATTATGGCTACACCCGCCCCACATGTATATTTCTATCATGTAAGGAAAACCCTAAAATGAGATCGTGTGCTATTGAATCTAAAGCTAAATCTAAAATTTCTTTGTCAAGTTTATCTAAATTTACCACATCAATCCTATTGGTAATCAAGCAACAAGAAGCATTAAGATCAAGATTGAATAAACAAGTCAAATCATCACACAAGATATAAAAAAATTCAATTTATAAACTCATAAATAGTAGGTTTCATCACAATCATAGATTGTAGATCTAGTTAATATACATGCTCAAAATCTCTAAATAAATATTCAACAATAAACAAAACATCAAAGATAAAAGGAAGAAGAAACTCTGTCGAGATCAGTGTTGGACAATTATGACCCATAACATCACTATTTGTACAGATCATGGTGTTGTTGTACAAATTAACTACGTGACAAAGGAAATTGCCCTTTTATCATTAGTAATTGGATTAGCTAGATGTATAAATGATAAAAGGTCCTTATGATTAGTTCCGGATTGAGATGATATAAGACAATATCAATCCACAAAGGTTTAATCATTAAATATCCATAGTCAGAGTATTATCGAGATTGGACATCGATAATGCGTAAAAGACTAGTATTACACTTGTGCGCGTTGTGGGAGCATAACGACATAGTTCTCATATATTTGGGTATATGATACTCATGCAAGTGTAATAGGAGGTTGTGTTTACTGATGGTACGGAAACAGCTTCGCTCTGGATAGACCCCTCAGAATTCCATTGGTAGTATGACTATGTGTCTATGGAAGTCCGAATCAGGGTAGGTGTATTTGCTCTTAACCTGAGACTTGCACTGCTAATACTTGCGACAATCAATATACTTTGGTTTTGGTCGTCCATGGCTTTAACAGGTTCTGTGTACGCCTCTTCTGGGTATATTGAGAATCGTAGTGTATTGGGTGTGATGTCAAGACAGAAGTATCACTCCAGTCATAGTGGAGATGATGATCACATAAGATACGGAACTGGTGCTCTTATATAATGCAGTCATCGGGATAATATGACTAGGTCATGATTACCCGAGCCCGGGAGTGTTTGCGGGCCCACTGGCATTTCGAATTCAAGTGCGGCCCACAAGTCACATCAAGCGTCAAATCATTAGTCACTTTGATTGATGTGATGTCTAGTCATTTTGAGTGATGTGACAACTAGTCACTTTTGAGTGATTGATGGTGGTGGTTGGATGGCTTTAATGCTTGTACCTTTTTGACTTTGGAAATTCAAAAATATGATATATGTTTTATTTGATTTTGGAAATCAAAACCAACTAACACAATTTTCTTCCTCCTCTCTTCACTCTCTCGGCCTTGGGCCATTTTCTTCTCCTAAAAATTCTGCAATTGTCGAGCCAAGAAGAAGCAAAGGGAAAAGATTTGCGGCAAATTTTTCCGAGGTGCTAGCACACTTAAGGAGTCTTCCGTAGGTGATAGGGAAACTCACCCGTGGGCATGGAATGCACACCAAGCTTGGAGCTTGAAGGACCGAAAATTGGAGCACAAAAATGGCCAAAATCGTGAGCCTCTTGGAGTTAAAGCTTGAAGATTTTTGTTGTTCCTCGCATCGCAAAAGCCGATCAATCTAAGTATGATTCCGCCATACCTCTTTGAGTATTCACACATGATTTATATGCTTGAATTGATCTTGGGACTAATCTAGAAACCCAACAATCTTCAATCATATCTAGGGTCTTTGCTCCAACGTCACGATTCGCGGTCTTGTTCTAGAGAGTCACGACGCTCAGTGCTCAGCGTCGCGACGCGCATCTTTCAGCACATTCTTCCTCAAATTTGTTTTTAGTCATGTCGCGACGCGCAATCCGGAGTCGAGACGCACATCTAAATTCTAATTTTGCCCATATTTGTTCCACATTTTGCTGTTTTCATCCCAAGTTGATTCCTTTTAGTCTCGATATTTTTTCATATGCAAAACAAACCCAAAACATATCAAAACGCTCATAAGATTTGAGATAAATTATAAAATATCAAGATAGAGGGGCGGAAAATACTAACATATTTACTACTTATCACACCCCCAACCCAACATTTTGCTAGTCCTCGAGCAAAACAAATAAAAATAAAATGAAATAAAAAACTAAAACTAAGTTAACCGAAGCCACTTTCGTAGGGATCACAATTGCATTTAGCTTATACAATACGTCTTTAAACCCCTAGGTGGCCTTAGTGGGTGAGTTATAGTCTCGTAAGGGCTTACAGTGATGATACACACAAATGTCAATAAAATGTACATGCAATCATGCAAAACTAAATAAACAGATAAAAGAAATAAAAACAAGCAATCATGGTAGTTATATACATAATGTCCTCAGAGAATGTCCAGCAACAAAGTCAAAGAAACCTTCAAAATGCACACTACAGCTTAAATCCATCTCCTTGAATAAACCATCCGGTATTAAAGACTTTATTGTGTTTTTTTTTTTTAAAGAAATTTTTTTTAGACCCACCTACCCTTTAAGGTAGCATTTCTCCTCATGGTGGTCCTAATACTCGCCCATGGGTAGCTTCACATTTATCGGTTATAGGTGTTTTTTTTAATAAACTAATATCATACCACACATCATAATTTAATGCAGACATAAACAGACATTCAGGCAAACGGTCATTCATCATTCACCGATTCTTTCAACTAGTCATTTCGTCAACTCTCTAGTATCTTACTGCTACAGAGCTATGTTCTAGTGCATAAGAGTCTAACCTAAATACTCTACTCAAGGTATAGGATAAAAGTAAAGTTAGCCCTTATCATTTCCTAATACTTCACACTGAGACAAATAACCTCATCATCAGATATTTTTTTTAACGAAAGATAAGAAAGAAAAAATAAAACATGCAAGAAATAAACACACTGGAATAAGAAATAAAACATATAACCCACCCCAAACCTAAATATGACATTGTCCCCAATATAATGGAAAACAAGATAAAAGAGTAGGGAACAAACACTACCGTGGTTACGGTCATCCATCTGCCTCATTATCATTACTAGCTCCCTCCGGACGATGAGGAAACACAGGGAATTGCTCTGTGCCGATGTTCGGTTGGCTGGCCATTAAGCGGAGCATTTGTTCCATAGATTGGTTGTATTGGGCCTGATATGCTGTATGAGCTTCCAAATTCTCTAAACGTTGTGGGATGGAGAGTTTCCGAGATGATTGCCTCGATGAAGGTTGAGGTGGTGCAGCTGATGAGCTGGCTGGTGGGGTTCTCTCTACTCGAAAATGTTGAACAATGCGTGTTGTTAGAGCAGTAGTAGGCTGCATGGTTTCTTCTCTAAGGTCCATGGGCACCTTAGCGAATGCACACATGTTAGTGATAAGACTACAATATAGAAGGCATGTTTGTGCAGAATTTGTTTCCTGAACAATATTTATGGAAATCAGCCTGCCCACATCAATAGAGTCACCCTTGAGTAGAAAGTAAAAGAGGATCATTCGGTCCTTTGTGACATTGGTAATATGGGAACCAGATAGGAGAGTACGTGTCCGGAAGTGGAATCATACTCTAGCATCAGGTTTGAGGTATCTGGAACTCATCTTAACATGTTCCCCGCTGCTGCTAATGTCTCATACTGCAATGGGGATGCAAAACGTCCGTGTGAGATGAGCCAGATCATGTTGCTCAATGGTCTCTGTATAATCATCGTTCTCAATATCTGGCAGCCCATAAAACCTGTTGATGATGGACCGATCAAATGACACTGGTTTGCCATGAACCATCACCTGATTACCAACATGCTCGTAGGCATAGCCATAGAATTCCCTCACCATGGGAATAGTTCTGGGCTAGGTTTCTTGCAGAGCTTGAACCACTGCCGTGCTGTGATAACCGAATCAACTTGGAAAAATTGCCCAGGGTTTTATTTCAAATCCTCTCTCAATAATAGGGACTTTTTACCCTATCCCTCTTTCGTAACGCTTCTTTACGGCCGTTGAGATGAATTTCTCAGCGTCATAGGATGGTGTAGCGGCCGCTTTACCACAAGATCTTTTGGGTGCCATTTTAGGAGTAGGATTCACAAAAAAATTTCGCCAGAGTCTCCATTATTTGTGAAGCTTTTATCCAATTATCACCTAACTATAAACTAAACAAGCACTTCAAGACCTTTACCATTCACTACGCCCCCAAACTTCACAAATATTTATAACTTCCATAACACAAAATGCATAAAAATAGTAAATAAAACGAAAAAGAAAAGTGTAAACCTGAAAAATGGTTGAATCAGGCTCAAGGTATTAGATGCACACAAGTGATGGTGAGATGGGGTGTGGTATAGGCATTTAAGAGGTGAGGAAATGGAGTTTGGTGAGTTTTTGAGGATAATAGATGAATTTTGGAGGAGAATGACGAAGTTGTTATGTGAGAATTATGTTGGGTTACTATGTTTTAAGAGCTGAAATCGGTCTTACGTCGTGACTCTCAGTGTTTAGCATCGTGACGTGAAGCCCTAAAAATTTGGGGATTTTCATTTTAGGTTTCCGCGTCGCAACGTTGAAGTTTTTGTGTCGCGACGCGAAAGGTTCCAGTGGTTACATTTTTTTTCCTCAAACGTGTCGTAACTCGGTCATTTATATCGCGATGCTATAGTAAACATGTCCCGACGTGTTAGCTGTTAAGTTACGACACGGAAGGTCTGGGACTCAGCCTCATTTTGTTTTGCTACTCGTCACGACGCGCATATAAGAGTCGCGTCGCGCAAGCTTGTATCTGATGGTTTAGCTTGTGCTATGCCTTGAATGCTCCATTTGTGCTATTTCCTACAAAAACAACATAGAAAATTTATAACACACATTATATCATTCAATAAACATAATTGAAAATAAAATTTCGTAAATGAGGAAAAAAATAATAAAAGTTTACGTGTGTTAGCTCCTTGCTAGCGCTACGTTTAACGTCTTTAGCCAGTCGTGACTACCCAAAATACTAAGCTGGGTCTGCCAATGTGAGACTTCCTTTTTGGCGATCAATGGGTTCTCCCCAATAGTATTTGATATGTTGGCTGTTTACTTTGAACGTGTTATTAGAGTTGGGATCTTATAGTTCAACTACTCTGTGTGGTGACACTTGAATGATCACAAAAGGCCCTGACCATCGTGATTTCAGCTTGCCAGGGAAAAGTTTTAGCCTCGAGTTATATAATAACACCTACTACCCTGGTTCAAGTTGTCTGTGCACTATTTTCTGATCATGCCACTTCTTGGTCTTTTCTGATAAAAACCTACCTGGAACAAGCCAAGCAAACCCCTCAATGTGTTCTAAGCCTCAATAACCGCGAATCTTGATTTCTTGTAAGAAAAAAATCCTTCCAAGATCAAGTCTAACCCTTAAGGAACCTTGCCTTTAAGAACCTTTCTTTATTTCTTTGGAGAATCTTGAACAGCAATACAGTGCCACAACGCTTGCCACACATTGATAAGCTTTTATTCCATAGAACCAAGGAAGAATCCACTCTCTCAAGATGACACAAGTCACTTTGTTTTGTAAAAAATATGTTCTTAATTAATTGTGAATTACAATGTATAATGCCCACTTAAATAGGTGGCTAACCCTAATTCTACCCAAATATAATAAAATCCTAGTAAAATAAATCCAATAACACATAAAATACTTTAATATTTCGTGCATGGACTTTCTAATTTAATCAGCCCAACACTTAAACATCACATAACCTTAAAAATATGATATATAAAAGCTATAAAGATAATTTTCTTATGTATTTTGACCATGAAGGCTTCTGAATTAGACTTTGATGTAAACTACAAAGTTGTAGATCCCTGTGTCCTCTTTCCAATGCAACTAAAATTACTAAAATCGGACATCGGATGAGAACGTTACGTCCAAAATATGAAGAATGCGCAAATCTCGCCACTACTAATGCAAAATTGAAACATTAAGCCCGAAATCAATCAAGGCAGCCCATACACATCCAAAACCCATTCCATTCTTGCTTTAGACATAATAAAGCCTTCATATAAATTCTCATGCATGGACCAAACTCTAGAACCCAAGGAATCTTCCAAATCCACCAAAAAGGCCCAAATACACCAATCTGACCAAGCCATGGAATCAGCCACAACTTCAAGTTAACTTGGCCCAACAAACATAGCTCATTCTAGATCACATCATTCTCCCTCTCTTGAAAAGGATTCAATCTCGAATCTGAACCCGGATCATAGATAAAAATGATAAGATCAATGTGATGACAATCCTGGAACAAAATAAAATCACATGGAAAAGAATGGTCAAGGTGAGCAAAAGTCAATAAAGCCAATGAATGACTTTTTTTTTCAATATTTTCCCCCTCTAAATCTCTCCATTTCTACTCACATTCTTAAATCCACTTACAACCCTAAAGAGATCCCCATCTGGATTACGTTTGAAACCTCATTTAAAACAAACTCAATATGCCCATGTCGCTTCCTCAAACAATCAACACATTCATCAATGATCTGATCACATTCTACATATTCGGCCACATGTACTTTTGCATCTCATAACTCAAGGCCTCACAACCAAAATCAGATTGCTCCATATGATATTCACCCTTAACAGTAACTTGAAGAACTGCATTGTCATCATGAACAACCAATTGGCATCACTAATGTTATTGCTCACATCAATATCATCATTGTCATCAACATCATCAACCACCTCACGCTTATTCATAAAAAACATCAACATGTTTCATTTCATTACTCAAGGCTACGCTCATATCCTTCTTGACTTCACATTTTGCTAACACATTTTTCTCTATCAATTTTGTAAGCTCTCATAGTAACATTCTAAATTCAGCAATCTCACTTTTCCTTTTAGCCTACTCTTCTTCACTCCTCTGCATGTACAATCCTTCCTTATAGACCTCTTGTAGGGTATATGAGCAAGCTTGATAATTTTTCCACCATACCAAAATTTAAACACATTCATATCCACATCAAAAACTAATTTATTGAATTTATACCAAGGCTTACCCAATAAAACATGCGTATGACACATAGGAATCACGTCACACACTACTTGGTTAACATACTTCCCAATTGCAAAACTTACCACAACCTGCTTATCCACCTCGAACTCTCCAAAATCATTTATCCACTTATAAGGTCTATCAAGAGGTATCAATGGTAATCCCAATTTTCCACAAGGGTAGTGCTGGCTAAATTTGTGTGATTCGCTCTATTAATAATCATATTACATACTTTATTATTGATAAGGCATCTCCTGCGAAAGATAAATACCATTTTGTCCATCAGATTATGTATATAAATCAACCTCTTACCTGAAAGACACCAATAATTATTAAAGACTCAAAGAATCACTAAGAAAATATGAAAACAAACATAAAGAAATTGACTAAAAAAACACCAAAAGTAAAACAAGAACACAAACTGAACTGAATTGGACAGAATTCATAACTATTATTTGAAAGAGATTTTGAGACTCGAAATGTAAATGGACAGAGTGCGACCAACCACTTGTTGGGGTTGGTGCTCAGAGCGCCAATTCCCGGTTGTATTTTTGTTAAATACTTCTGTAAAACATTATTATTATGAATAATATATGCCAGTTTCTATAATATAATCTATCTTTCTATATGGTAAAGACGTAATAATGACCGAGAATGATTAGTCATGATACAGTTGCAAAAGCGTCGCAACGGACATTGAGAAGTATCATGACGTTGTCATTCGCAGACAGTTCCTGGTCAAGGTTTACACTACTTGGTCAGTATAGTAAACCCGTTGAGACCGGTACATGTCGTATACTGGAATATATGATTCCAATGGTTTCTCAATGAACCATTAGTCTTGGAGACTAGTATAGACGTGTAGGTGCTTATAGCGGATAAACACTGAACGACTCACCGAAGATTCTTAATGGATGGTACACCAGCGTCAATAAGAATCTTCTTGGGTTGAGTAGCACTTGTGATTCTTAGACTTGAGATGCCATTGTGGGTACATGAGACATCTTCTACACTTAGACGGCAATCACGTCACCGATCTATTTAGATCAGACCTCCGCCTGTTCGTTGGGTGTAGACAGATCCTCAGGGTGTCCTATGTGTATCAAGATAGGATCCGTCAGTTCTGTGTATCAGAGCATAGGTAGTCCATATGATTAGCAATCAGATAAAACCATGGGCCCGTGGTAAAGTTTAGAAGCTAGTTCTAAACATTCTTTTTGAGATTGCTAATAGAATAGTCGACTGGAAAATCCCGATAGAGATTTGACGTTTACATCTATATCTCTGGGATTTATCCGGATACCTGTGACGGAGGAATTATACATTTGCCATGACCTCGGCCTGTATGGTTCAGCGAGATTATCCGTGATCGTCATAATCTACAGGTGGATAGATTATGGACATGAAATTTGATTTCGTGACGGATATATCTGAATCTAGAGAGTCTCAATAATGAAACATACTCGTAGAGCACTAGAGCAACATTAATAAATAATATTGATTATTTACAAAGTCGTTTAAAGGTTAAACGCAAGATACGTGCTAAAGGGACTAGATAGTCATTGCCTAATTATTGTGTATTTACATTTAATACTTGATTAATTTAAATACACATTAATAAATAGTCAAAATGAGTTATTTGACTTTTATCCTAAATGAATATATGTTTTTAATATTTAATGTAAATATTATACATATATTTAATATATTTGTATTTGCTTAATTAATTAATTATTTAATTGTTAAATGATTAAATTAATTAAAATATAAATATCTTATGTTAGGATATTTAAAGTAAATGATGTTAGTTGCTTTTGTTGACTTAAATAAATATCTAATAAAGTTGTATTAAGATATTTATGCAAGTTGATTACATTAAATTGGAAATGAAATTGAAATTATTATTTTGTAATTTGGCTTGGCCAAATTCGGCCAAGGCTAAAAATAATGCAAGTATATATTGTTTTCATTTCATTTTCATTTGATAACCTAATACACTTTAACCTAAACTCCATTGAAAGAAAACCAAAGAAGCTTGTGAAGGAGAAAGGATAAAATCAAAGAAAAGGCTTGGATTTAGTAAGTTTTCTCAACTTACTATTAGATAGGAAAATGTTCCTTATGATCTAGTGTTGATTACAATCTATAGGTCCCAAGATCAAACAAGCAATGAAAATAATGCGTGAATACACCAACGGAGATAGCGGAATACTCACATCGATCGGTTGAGTCGATTTGAAGACGAATGAAGCCCAAAAATGCACTGCCCTTCACGCCAAACTGCTGACAGTCCACTGTCTCCATATTTCGGTTTTGAGCTGAGAAAACGGAGCTCCAAGCCTCGTCCGACGGATCCCGGCTCATGGGTGAACCTCCTTACCACCTTCGCAAGACTCGTAAGTGTGCTAGCACTTGATTTCTCACCATGAAAAACCACTCTTGCTTCCCTTTAGTGTCACGTTTTTCTGGTTCAAAACCAGTCCCAATATTCTGTTTTTGGGCGTGAGAAGAAGAGAGCAAATGAAGAGATGAAATTGTGTATTGGTTATTACAAAAGTTGTAAATCATTTGTTTATATATTTTCAAAAAATATTAAATGATTTACCAATTAATTTTAACTTTCAAAAAGTCAAATAAATTGAATGTAATAAGCTTGAGTGTTCCACACTCCAATATCAATGTCCATCAAGTCACATCAACTTTAATAAAGTGACATGTTGAGTGTCTTTCACTCAATCCATTAATCAAATCAATCAATCACTCAAAGTGACTTTTGATTTGACGCTTGATGTGACGATTGATTTGACGCTTGATGTGACTTGCGTTGCCGCACTCGAATTCGAAATACGAATGCGCTCGCAATCACACTCGGGCTCGGGTTCGTTAATTCCAAATTAACGATTTTTCCGTCGCGTCGTAATTAGATGATTACGCCTAGCGAATTCACTATTCACGTCGCTAACGAATTAATTCTAAATTAATTCGTTCGCCCGAATTAAAATCTAATTTTAATTCCGCGTCGAAATCTAATTTCGTTTAATATATCGAATATATTAATTTCAATCGATTAATTCCAATTAATCGTTATCTCTCTCTTTACAATATTTTATCCTAGATAAAATATCTCCGTAATTAATCCTAGATTAATTTTCTCTCCCTTCTATATAATCCCAGATTATTCAAGAGTGCGAGTTGTGCGTCATCAGTGGATTATCGGGAAGCGACCCATGAGATCCCCAGATTAGCTGGCAGTAAATACGGTCGTCGGAGTATCCGAATCACGTACGTACCAAGTACTACGTTTTACCGATTTACGAGACAAGGTCGACTCCTAGCAAGCACCAAGTCTTCCCAATTCTCCGGACATATCCATTTAAGAATATTAAGATCTGTATCAAGTGTAGTATACAATTGTATTGTGCATATCGGTCCAGTATCGGATAGTCACGTGCTAGGCCTGGGGCTGGATAAGTGTCTGCCCCGTACGAAGCACATGTCGGATGTCTGGTAACTAGTCTCTATAATCGGATATACATGACCTTGTCATAATATCCCGATGGCCGCGCAGCACTTAAGAGCACTGATGAGTGGTAAATCTATCACTATTTCCCACTCATTTAACCTAATATTTTGTATAGTTTCTTGAGTTTTGTGAACGTTTTGATGTATTTTGTGTTATTTTGCAGATAAATAAAGTTTGGAAAGCATTGGAGACAATTTGGGGGCAAAATGGACAAAATTGGACAAAAAGGGCATTTTCGTCATTTTGGCGTCGCGACGCTGAAGCCTTGCGCGTCGCGACGCCCAGCCTGCGCCGGATCTGCTAACATACGCCGTCAACCACGTGTCAAAATCTGATTCGTCAAAATCTGCTAACATGCGCCGATCATGTTAACGTGCGCCGCGCCACGTGTCACAATCACAACGGTTATACTAACGTGCGCCGGACGCCACGTGTCAAGATCCTATTCGACCAAGCTAAGTGCGTGCCACGTGTCCTCTTCCTATTGGACCGAATAATCGATGAATCAGAGCTTGCCACGTGTCACCATTCTATTAGACCGAATTCCACCCAATCACAAGCTGACACGTGTCAGAATTTCATTCGACCGCATTGCCAGCCAACCAGAGCATGACACGTGTCTCAATTATTGCTGCCGACAGACGCGTGGTCAACCCGCGTGGACTCCGTGTAACTGTTGCCAGCGTCGCGACGCTAGTGCATTTTGGGCGTCGCGACGCTGGACCAAAATGCCTATAAAAGGAGGCCGCCAGATTCATTTTTCTTCATGCTCTCCTTGGGAAATTCTCCCTGATTTTATAGGAAGCATCTATTTTTGTATATATAAATAATTATTTATTTTTATGTCTTTTAATTTTCAGTAATAGTAGTTCTCTTCTTCTACCTTTCTTTAATGTTTAGTAGTTAATTTTCTGCTGGGGATAAGGTGAAGCTTTTATTATTTTAATTTAGATTAATCTCCCTTAAATATAATATGGAAATTATAATTCAAAATATAAAAGATTACTGCCTTAATGGCTGGTTTTATTTATTTGACATAATGTGGCACCGCCTATATGGCTGGTCTTTAGGTGACAGGTAATTACCGCCTATATGGCTGGTTTATGGTTCAAATACTATTACCGCCTTTATGGCTGGTCGGACTTAATTTGACTTAATAAAGAATACCGCCTTATGGCTGGTCGGACTTAATTTGACTTAATAAAGAATACCACCTTTATGGCTGGTCGGTAATATCATGTTTAATTTCTGTATTATATTAAGAGAGATATATAAATTATAAATAGTAAAAGTGGATCCCCAACCCCCAGCATTTTATTTTTATTCTAGGGAAGTGATGAAACACAATACACACACTTAATAATTGATTTTCTTTTATGGGTAGTTCTTTAGTTTGTTTAATTGAGTCTTAAGCTTAATGCGTCTTGTTAACTGGCAATTAATAAGATTGATGGGGTAAATCTAAAATGAACTAGACATATGGATTTTAGGTTTCAACCTTAGATTCAATAGCCCACGATCTTCCTTGAGGATAGATAACCCTTTTAATAGATTTCCTTACAGAGAGGAAATACCTGTCGGGCGGGGGTAGCCATAATTGGAACTTAAACTTAATGAATCCAGGTAATGTGGTTGACATAGGAATATGGTTCAATTGGATTATACTGGGTATTTGCGTCTGACCATCGGAAGAGGCTTTTGCATATCATCGTGTTCCAGGTTAACAAATTAATTTATTACACATAAATAAGAGAGTCAATTCATCTTTTTAACAGTATTGTGTGGAATCACGACCCTAGATCTTTTGAGTCTTTTTATTTATTTTCCTTAGTATTTTCTTTTGTTTATTTTATTAAGCAATTCCACATTCAACCAATCAAAGCAATCAATTCCCTTCTCCCTATAATTAGATATATGTAAATAAATAGATTCAATAATTAATAACAACAGTAGGAATTAAGTCTCGTGGGATCGATATTTTTATACTACTTAAACGATACGTGCGCTTGCGTTATACGCGTGTGTTTACGCCGGTCAAGCACTAATACCGTATCCTGCGTGACATCATCTCCAATATGACTGGAGTGATACTTCCGTCTTGACATCACATCCAATACACTACGACTCTCTGATAAACCAGAAGTGGTGTACGCAGACCGGTTGAAAGGCCCTGTACCACCAAGACCAAAGTCTATCGATTATCGTACGTATTAGCGATGTAAGTCTCAGGTTAAGACCATACACACCTACCTGATTTCGGCCTCCCATAGACACATAGTCATAATACCAATGGGATTCCGAGGGGTCTATCCAGAGCGAAGCTGTTTCCCGTACCATCGGTGAAAAACGACCTCCTATCGCACTTGCATAAGTCTCCAACACTTATATATGAGAACTATGCGTTGTGCCCTCACAACGCGCACAAGTGCAATACTAGCCTATTCCGCATTATCGATGTCCAGTCTCGATAATACTCCGGCTAGGTATTTAATGATTAATCCTTCGTGGACTGATACTGTCTCATATCATCTCAATCCAGGAACTAATCATATGGACCTCTCTTCATTTATACATTTATGGTGATCTAATCACTAATGATGAGAGTGCAATTTCCTTGTCAAATAGTTAATTTGCTACAACAACAAATGATCTGTGCAAATAGTGACGCTATGGGTCATTTTGTCCACAATCTCCACTTGGCACATAGCCAGTCACTCAAGTGTCCCACACCCGAACTATGTACGGTTCACTCAAATTGCTGAGGAAAGGTTTTCGTCAGCGGATTTGTTTAATTATCGTCTGACGCGATTTACACGATCATCACATCGCCACGATGTATGATCCGAACGAATCAGATGATATAGAAGTATATATCTGGATCGTCGATGATACCTTTAATTCCTTAGCATGTGCTGACGCCTAGCTCAGCCGCTAACAGAACTATATCTAATCTAATTAGATTTATTTTCGACCCAAATGGCTTCTATTGCTGCCTCAGCTGCAGTAATAATCCGCATTTGTTGTTTATTCGGCAACAGTTATCTTGCTCGGAAGATTTCCAGCTCACTGTCCCGTTATGCAAACTTTATAGTACCGTAGTATTTAATTGTTTGGAAACTTGCAGCAGTGATCCCAGTCACTTCAAGTTCTCCTTCTCCATAGTTTAAGACAACATCTTTAGTTCTCTAAGATGCTAACAGATGTTCTTAACTTCAATCCAGTGACTATCACTTGGATTGACTCGATTGTGACTCCATATGCTCGAAGCGTATGAGACACCAATACAAGTACATTTTAAATGTACAATTTCCCAGAGAGTGTTAACAACTCCAAATCTATCCCAGTAGATCTTTATTCCTTGAATAAAGTTGTTTACTCCTAGAATTCTACGGAGAATTTCTATTGAAAGAATATCTATGAAAGCCAAGCTTTTACCAATTGTTTTATGGGAATTTCACTGTCAATGCGCTCCCACTAACCTCCTTATATACACAAGAATCATTTCGTTTTGAATCAAATCATAAACCATTATGATTACATCAAAACGTCAGTTCCAAGAACCTTATGCTTGCTTCAATCCAAACATGGATCGAATAACCCGCAAACCTTGTTTGTCGGTTATACAAAATCGTCAGGATGTTGTAAACATCCTCCAAAAGGTTTCCTTTTAAGGAAAGCGATTTTGATCTGTAACTGACACATTTCATGAATGAAATACGCAGTTATCAACAAGCATCTTCAAAATGGATTTACCATGGCAACAGGTAAAAGGTTGAACCGTTATTAACACAATGTTGATAACGATACATTTCCGTCAAAAGCCCAGTTTTGTACGTCGGTATGTTGCCTTCCATGTATGTCTTCCTTGAAGACATTAATGTACCAATAGGCACAATGCTTTGTGGTACAACAATTAGTATCCAAAATAGTTGTTATACATGGAATCCATTTCGGACTCATGGCACTTTGCCATAATAGGGAGTCGATACCTCGTATCACTTCCTCAAAACGTAGTCGGTTGGATATACCTTCATAAGATTGACATCTTTATGAGGTTAGATCAGAAACCCATACCCTAGGTTGTTTTCTGACTCTATCTGATCTACGAAGTTCTTGTGTATTTGAAGATTAATGGTATAGATTCATCATAGATGAACTATTTGTGTTCCATTAAGGACTTCGTGCCTTGAACAGTATTACTCTGATTTTCATCGAGTATCACTATCCTCCCACTGACCACTGCATATCGGTATTCCTCTCAGGAAAACCGCATGGTGAGCAACAATCATATTGTTCTCATGTGAGATTTATAAGTACTATACTCAAGGTTTCCCTTAGGATAACCTATATAGGCACTGTTCCAATTTGGGTCTTTCAGTTGGTATCATCCAAACGTTATGCCTGGCATACCCAAATTATCAGGAATGAGAAACCTGGTTTCTTCCCTATTCATATCCTTTATGACATCTGTCAAACAGATTTATATGGAACCTTATTCTAAATAAGTTTTGCACTGTTAATACATATCCTATTGAAGGAAACAGTAGCTCAGAGCGACTCGTGATAAACCTTATCATGTCCAACAAAATTCGGTTTTAGTTCGGACACACCGTCTAACTGACGTGTCTCGAGAGGAGTCCTCATATGAAAGAATACTGTACTATTTCATTTATGTATGAAACTTAATGCTTAAGTATTTTCATTACGGTCTTACCGCGATGGTAATACTATAGCCGATCTATTTATCTACTTCGTGTCGAAACTCTAAAAGTTTCCGAATTGTGTTCTTCAAAAGAAACACATAACCATAACGTGATGCCACATCCGTTAAGGTCACGAAATATTCATGTTCACATCTAGCTTAGCTAGATATGGGTCCACTTACTTCACCATGAATAGGGCTAACAGATCGGTGGCCCTTATACTATTACCAAGTACTAGTATTTTAGGTGTTTTACCTAATAAACTAGATTCGCAGACCTTATTTGAATAGTCAAATCAGTCCTAGTACCCACTCTTCAAAAGTGTGGATATACGAGTCTCGTTAAATTGTGTCCTAGAAAACAATGCCACAAATAAGTCTCTATTGATCAAATCAATTTGAGCTATTTATTTGTCATTTTATATGTTTGAGATTTTATTTTATTCAAAATATAAATTCTGTTATTTATATTTAATGTATTTATCTCAGTATCATCTTTATATAATAAAACACTTAGTGTTCTATATATAAAGGTTTTTATCCGTAACGGATTAAACACTGATATAGAGATAATTTCTCTAGTCAAACTAGTTACACATCATAACAGTTCCTAATTTAAGTACATACCCGAAGGGTAGTTCCTAAACTTAGGTATCTACGGTCGAAACAGCGACTTTCGTCCCGTTTCCGATTCGCAGAGCAATCTCAGCTTGAAGTCAGTATCCTGCTCAAAGCAGATTCTGAACATCAATACATATATTTTATGTACCACACTAAGTATTTAAAATCTGATTTCAATACTAGTAGTGAACATAACTTTGACAAACATTTTTAAAGTTAGAGCCTCGCCCTTTCTTTAATTCCTTCGTGTCTTCCATATCCAAATGGTAGTCACTTTGGTATATGTCAATTATCCTTTTCAATATTTCACAAACCTTTTGGCCAAGCCTTAGGTTCCTTGAAAATTGAAATGATGTGCACCTCGTGCTACATGCCCAATTGCAAACTTTGACTATATCTCCTCTAGAATAGTCAATTAATTCTCCAAGAATTATAAATTGCAATTTTAATACTTCTTAAATCTAGAATTAGATTTATGACAAGTATATTAAATTAAGCATTAAAGTCATCATCACATAAATCTTCCAAAGATTTTATGTTCTACTTATTTTGCTTAATTTTGGGCGTAAGGTATAATAAGTTATTTTATCAAATAAAGTAACCTATTATTTATTCCCAATTTGAAAATTAAATCATTTAAAATATTTTAATCCCAGATTTATTTTAAATATCCAACTTTTCAATTTCTTATCTTGATTACAATAGTCCAACTATTTAATCAACGATTAGTGGTACTATATATATTATAATGATTATAATAGTCCAACTATATAATCAAATATAATCCAAATTAATTAACCTCAATTACATTGATTACTATAATCCAATAATAAAATCAACTGTAAACTGAAATTAATTAATTCAAATATATTGATTAATATAATCCAATTATATATAATCAAGTATAATACAGTCCAACTGTTTATTAAAACAACAATTTAAATATTAGTCTAACTAACATTTAATCTAATGACGAAATAACTTAAATGAGCGCGTATGGCGAGTAATTGAACGAATGTTGCAAATTCAATACTTGCCTCCCACTATTTTCGTCGAGCCTCTAACCCTCTGTCGAGTACTCGGGAAACCGTGTTTCCTAGTGGGCTAGGATCCCGTTAAATATCACACAATCTTGACTTTGGCCAACAAATTGTATGATAATTAACTAGGTAGATCTCGAAGATCATTGGATCTCTTCCAACTCCTAGATCCAGTAGGTGGACATCCAAGTCCCAAACATATATCTTATATATGCCTATACATCGAATGTATACCCTAACCTTTTTCCTCTGAATCAACTAACTAGCCTTGGCTTTGGCACAACAAACCTAGTGATCCCAGTCAAGCGCGGACCCATTGACATGGAAGCTTCGTAATCAATGTCAATGGACAAGAGTGGTCTTGACTTTGGCCAACAAACCACAACTTGGACACGACACCGATATGGAACAAAGCCTCGAGATTAAAACACATCTTTGACGGACAAGGGCTTGACTTTGGCCAACAACCCCTGCCAATCTCGGATCTTGAGTAATAATCACTCAATGGAAGGAAAATAAACGCTTGATATTTAACGAGGGTTTTTCGCGTGCAAATTGGCTACCAATGTAATTTCTTTGTTAAGGTCTCATCATCATACACCCTTAAACATGCATTCTAAACACATAATAAAGCGAGTATGAAATAAATAATAATGATATGCGGATGGATACATTACATTGATCCTAGATCAAATCTCTCCATTTCTCACTCAAGCTAGCACTTGTATTACTTCTACCCGTTACACTACACTTCTAAAGAAACCTCATTACATGGAGGGGAATAGGTGAGAAGAGAATACAAAGAGAATGAAGGTGATAAGGCTGGACACGCAGGTCCAATTTAATAAATCGAATTTATTACAACAATTTCTAAAATTGCCCCACCCATCTAATATCCATCCGATATACATTATTCATGCATCACAACCATGTATTCACTCATATAGCATGCTATCAATCAATCTAATCAAATTAATTAATCTGATAATTATGTGATCATCCAATGTTCAAACAACGATTTGATTTTGTTCGAGTCAAACTCGTTTTTGCGAATAAGTACTTAAAGTACGAATTCATGAATTAAATTAAACTACATCATTAAATCAAATTTAACATGTACTTAATACTAATTCAATATTCAATTCCAAATTAAATATTACACTTTTATTTAATAAACCTTTTACGATTTAAATTCCAAATTTAATCGTAACGCGTCTCAAAGACCGATTAACGTCCAACGTCAATTCAATTAAAGTCCAATGGGCTTTTAATTAATTTCTTAAGGCATTGACTTTTGGTCAACTGGGTCAAACCGATAACCAAAGTCCAATCCGGGATTTACCCCATAAGCCTTTAAATTAATTTTGGCCCATTAGGCCCAATTAAATTACAAAGGTCCATTAGTTGCATTTGTGCTTTATGGTTAAGGTTTTGGGCCCAATTGGATCCAATCCATTTGGCCTAAACCCAACTTGATAAAATCAAGCCCAATTGGCCCAATACAGCATTAAAGTCCAATTTCCAAAATTAGGCCCAATTAATTGAATATACAAAATCCAATTTCATATTCAATTAACCTAAAGTGTATTACATGATTAATCAACTAAATCAACATTTCCAAAACATGAATTAGTCCAATTAATCATATTCAATTCATTATTATATGTCCAACACACAATTGAAAAATCAAACCCATCTACATGCTTAAAAGCTCTCGGTCAAAGAGGGATTTTGTGTCCGATTCGGTTTCGATCCAATCGAACCCACAATCGACATTAAATCAACATCAAATTTGATTTCATACACATCCAATGTCACCAAAATCAAAAAATACCAAGACATTCAAGGGCTATTATATTCGACCAAGGTGAAGCAAATTGGGGATTTTTGTTCAACTCAAAATTCAATCAAATTGACTTCAAATTAACATCATCCTTTATCATTATAACTCATCCAATGAATTAAAATGAAAAATTCCAAGAACTCCAATATGACTCACACATTCGGCCAATGTAAGATTTTGGGGTTTTTTGTCCAATTCAAATTACAATCCAATTGACCTCAAATTAACATCAAACTTAATGATTCCAACTCATCAAATGAATCAAAATCAAAAATTTCCAAGCACCCAAAAATCAATACACATTCGGCCAAGGTCATAATTTGGGGAAAATAATCAAATCATTTTTTTCAACAAATTGGTCCAACCAAAATGAAATTAAACATGTTATAAGCATACTTAAACAATCAATTATTAAAATCATGCTCAACAAACATTTACCAAATTTTAAGCCCTACATTTTTCATGCTTGAACCTAAGGCTCTTGATGCCATTGTTGATTACAATCTATAGGTCCCAAGATCAAACAAGCAATGAAAATAATGCGTG
The DNA here is from genome assembly GCA_019454045.1 of Zanthoxylum bungeanum. Lineage (NCBI taxonomy): Eukaryota > Viridiplantae > Streptophyta > Magnoliopsida > Sapindales > Rutaceae > Zanthoxylum > Zanthoxylum bungeanum. Next base: position 4,574 of record SKCR01004612.1, on the reverse strand, counting down.
AATACACCAACAGAGATAGCGGAATACTCACATCGATCGGTTGAGTCGATTTGAAGACGAATGAAGCCCAAAAACGCACTGCCCTTCACGCCAAACTGCTGGCAGTCCACTGTCTCCATATTTCGATTTTGAGCTGAGAAAACGGAGCTCCAAGCCTCGTCCGACGGATCCCGGCTCATGGGCGAACCTCCCTACCACCTTCGCAAGACTCGTAAGTGTGCTAGCACTTGATTTCTCACCATGAAAAACCACTCTTGCTTCCTTTAGTGTCACGTTTTTCTGGTTCAAAACCAGTCCCAATATTCTGTTTTTGGGCGTGAGAAGAAGAGAGCAAATGAAGAGATGAAATTGTGTATTGGTTATTACAAAAGTTGTAAATCATTTGTTTATATATTTTCAAAAAATATTAAATGATTTACCAATTAATTTTAACTTTCAAAAAGTCAAATAAATTGAATGTAATAAGCTTGAGTGTTCCACACTCCAATATCAATGTCCATCAAGTCACATCAACTTTTATAAAGTGACATGTTGAGTGTCTTTCACTCAATCCATTAATCAAATCAATCAATCACTCAAAGTGACTTTTGATTTGACGCTTGATGTGATGATTGATTTGACGCTTGATGTGACTTGCGTTGCCGCACTCGAATTCGAAATACGAATGCGCTCGCAATCACACTCGGGCTCGGGTTCGTTAATTCCAAATTAATGATTTTTCCGTCGCGTCGTAATTAGATGATTACGCCTAGCGAATTCACTATTCACGTCGCTAACGAATTAATTCTAAATTAATTCGTTCGCCCGAATTAAAATCTAATTTTAATTCCGCGTCGAAATCTAATTTCGTTTAATATATCGAATATATTAATTTCAATTGATTAATTCCAAATTAATCGTTATCTCTCTCTTTACGATATTTTATCCTAGATAAAATATCTCCGTAATTAATCCTAGATTAATTTTCTCTCCCTTCTATATAATCCCAGATTATTCAAGAGTGCGAGTTGTGCGTCATCAGTGGATTATCGGGAAGCGACCCATGAGATCCCCGGATTAGCTGGCAGTAAATACGGTCGTCAGAGTATCCGAATCACGTACGTACCAAGTACTACGTTTTACCGATTTACGAGACAAGGTCGACTCCTAGCAAAGCACCAAGTCTTCCCAATTCTCCAGACATATCCATTTAAGAATATTAAGATCTGTATCAAGCGTAGTATACAATTGTATTGTGCATATCGGTCCAGTATCTGATAGTCACGTGCTAGGCCTGGGGCTGGATAAGTGTCTGCCCCGTACGAAGCACATGTCGGATGTCTGGTAACTAGTCTCTATAATCGGATATACATGACCTTTTCATAATATCCCGATGGCCGCGCAGCACTTAAGAGCACTAATACCGTATCCTGCGTGACATCATCTCCAATATGACTGGAGTAATACTTCCGTCTTGACATCACATCCAATACACTACGACTCTCTGATAAACCCAGAAGTGGTGTACGCAGAACCGGTTAAAGCCCTGTACCACCAAGACCAAAGTCTATCGATTATCGTAAGTATTAGTGATGTAAGTCTCAGGTTAAGACCATACACACCTACCCTGATTTCGGCCTCCCATAGACACATAGTCATAATACCAATGGGATTCCGAGGGGTCTATCCAGAGCGAAGCTGTTTCCCGTACCATCGGTGAAACACGACCTCCTATCGCACTTGCAAAGTCTCCAACACTTATATATATGAGAACTATGCCGTTGTGCCCTCACAACGCGCACAAGTGCAATACTAGCCTATTCCGCATTATCGATGTCCAGTCTCGATAATACTCCGGCTAGGGATATTTAATGATTAATCCTTCGTGGACTGATACTGTCTCATATCATCTCGATCCAGGAACTAATCATATGGACCTCTCTTCATTTACATTTATGGTGATCTAATCACTAATGATGAGAGTGCAATTTCCTTGTCATATAGTTAATTTGCTACAACAACACAATGATCTGTACAAATAGTGACGCTATGGGTCATTTTGTCCAACATCTAGGCTACATCTTATGATGTTCTTAATTTATTTTCTTTATTCTTTGTGTTTTGTGGATGGAAGTTTTGTTGGAAGTGTTGAGCATGTGTGATGAAGGAAGTTTGTGACTATTGTAGTTGTAAGCATTCTTTTAAGGTTTTGGAACCATGTTGCTAATCTAGAGTTATTGAAACACTCTTAAATGACCTAGATTGATCTTGAGTTGTTTCATTGTGTTGAGACTTGGATTGGATGGAAGAATGATGATTGAAGTAATTGATTAATGTATTTGGTCTAATTTGTCCAATTTGTGGAAATTGAAAAATTAGGGTTCCTGACTAATTCCAAATTGGGGGGTTTTCATATATGTTGTGTATTTATGTGTGTATATGATGCATATAAAGTTTCATGTTGATTGGATATCATTTGGATGTGTCTTGAAGCATGAAAGTGCAAAATGCACAAATTTGAACCTTAATGGAGCTCACGGCTTTGATGATGGAATTTGGGGATTTTGGTTGCTTTGGTGTTTTGATATTTTGAACATCATAAGTTCATCATGGAAATGATTTAGAATCATTCAAAATTGATTTGATCAATTTCGGACTAAAATGGACAAAAATACAAAGTAAGGGTATTTCGGTAAATTCACTTAAATATGATTTATTGAATTTATTTTCATAATTTGATTATTGGAATGTTAAATAAATATGTTTATTTAATTAATCCGAGAAAAAGTTTTCCGGCTTCAGGTATGTTTGTTATTGAAATAAACATGTCCACTACTAGTTTTAAAAATTGGATTTTTGATACTGGATGTGGTACTCATATATGTACTGATGTACATGATATGCAGAATAGCATGAGACTGCCTTCAGGGGAGATCGACCTGCGAGTTGGAAATGGGACGAAAGTCACTGTTTTGGCCGTTGGCACCTATGTTTTGAACCTGCCCTCGGGGTATGTACTTACATTAGGGGACTGTTATTTGTGACTAGTTTGACTAGGAATACTATCTCTGTATCTAGTTTAACCCGATGCTGGTATACCCTTTGTATTCAGGAACACTGGGTGTTTTGTTTATAAAAATGATATTGAGATATGTACATCAGATGTAAATAATGGTCTTTATATTTTGAATATAAACGAATCTCAAACATATGACATGACAAACAAAATGCTGAAATTGAGTAATACGAATGAAACTTATTTGTGGCAATGTCATCTAGGACACATTAACAAAACTCATATATCCACACTTTCAAAGAATGGATACTTGGACGAATTTGATCCTAATTCATATAATGTCTGCGAATCTTGTTTGTTAGGCAAAATACCTAATACACCTTTTAGTGGTAAAGGTGTACGTGCCACCGAGCTGTTAGCCCTCGTTCATAGTGACATATGCGGGCCCATGTCTAGCGAGGCTAGAGGTTGATATGAATACTTCGTAACCTTTACGGATGATGCATCGCGTTATGGTTATGTGTATCTTATGAAACCCAAGACGGAAACTTTTGAGAAATTCAAAGAGTTTCGACACGAAGTATAAAATAGACCGGCAAAAGTATTAAAACATTACGGTCGGACCACGGTGGAGAATACTTAAGCAATGAGTTCAAAATTACTTGAGAGAATATTGTATTCTTTCATAGTGGACTCCTCCCGGAACACCTCAATTGAACGGTGTGTCCGAACGGAGAAACTGAACTTTGTTGGACATGGTAAGGTCAATGATGAGTCGTATAGAACTACCAATTTCCTTCTGGGGATACGCATTAAACATTGCAATACTTATTTTGAATAAGGTTTCGTTAAAGTCAGTTGAACAGACTCCATATGAAATATAGACAGGAAAAAAACTGGATTTCTCATTCCTGAAGATTTGGGGATGCTGGGCATATGTTAAAAGTTTGGATAGTACAAAACTAGAACCCAAATCGGATAAGCGCCTATTTGTAGGTTATCCTAAGGAAACGAAAGGATATTACTTCTACCAACCCACAAGAGAATAAAATATTTGTTGGTCTCCATACGGTTTCCTTGAAAAGGAATTCATAAATGCAGTGGTAAGTGGGAGGAAAGTAGAACTCGATGAAAATCAGAGTGATACTGTCCTGGCACCGACCCCCTCATGGAACACCAACAGTCTATCAGGGATGAGACTATTCCACAATCTTCTAATACACAAGAACCACGTAAGTTGGAGAGAGTCAGAAAATAACCTGAGAGGTATGTGTTTATGATCTCACCTCATGTAGACATTAATCTTATTGAGGAAGATGAACTGGCTACGTATGAGGAAGCGATACAAGGTATCGACTCTGCTTTATGGCAAGAAGCCATGAAGTCTGAAATGGATTCCATGTATACCAACCAAGTTTGGACACTGGTTGATGTACTAGAAGGCATTAAGCCTATTGATAGTAAAGAGTCTTCAAAAGGAAGACAAACATGGATGTCAATATACAAACGTACAAAGCTAGGCTTGTAGCTAAAGGATATCATCAACAATATGGTGTCGATTACGACGAGACCTTTTCAC
>SKCR01004611.1:0-26230 GCA_019454045.1 Zanthoxylum bungeanum | reverse complement strand
GTTATTAATTTCCGTAATGTTAATTAAATTAACATGTCCTAATCTGACCATGCCTTTAGAGTACTCAACATATAAGCAGAAGAACTAGCTTTATTGATATTCTTAGGTTTAACAACCATTACATGAGCTTAAAGAGCCCATCAGTTACACTACCATTTTCCCACATACATCCCATTTTTAGTTAAACTACTTTATCAGACTCGAACACCATCCGGAATCCATGCTTGTTCAAGTGAATCCAGACACGCCAAAAGATTCTTCCGTATTTCATGGTACATACAGAACATTGTTCAAAGTCAAGTCTTTCCCAGAGGTCATCTTCAGAATCACCTTGCCTTGACCCTTCATCTCCAGATGTTGCTTGATTCCCATGTATATTTTTCCCCATTACCAGTAGCTCAAATGAAGAAAACATGCTCTTGTCCGAGCACACATGTCGAGTGGCACCAGTGTCAATCCACCACTCTCTTGGTTAGAACCCACCAGATCACCTCAGAAACCACAGCTGAAAGGTTAATGTCTGAAACATCTTGAGTCATGTTTTCTATCACATTAGCCTCTTGATTACTTTTTCTTCTTCGGCAGTCTGCACTCAGAAACTTGTGAACCCATTTTGTCACAATTGAAGCATTTTCCTTGAAATTTGAATTTCTTGAAACTCCTCCTTGAGGGCCCTTTTTGACCCTTTTTTCTTGAGGTTCTTGTTCTTATGGCCATGTTCAACAACATTTACTTTGGCCTCATGAGTTTTCCCCTCTTGTCAGATACTCTGTAATCTTCCTCAATCTAAGCTTAAGAACCAAGTCTTCAATGCTCATTTCTTTTCGCTTATGCCTTAGATAATTCTTAAAATCTTTCCAACCAGGTGGTAGTTTTTTCAATTATCGAGGCTACTTGGAAGGTTCACTTAAAACCATCCCCTCAGCATGAATTTCTGCTAGAATAATTTGTAATTCTTGTACTTGGCTTAACACAGTTTTGGAATCAACCATCTTAAAATCTAGGAAACGGCCTACGACAAATTTCTTAGTACCGCCATCCTCAGTTTTATATTTTCGGTCTAAAGATTCCCAAAGCCCTTTTGCTGTTTTCATCCCGGCATACACACTGTACAAGGAATCACTCAGCCCATTTAGCACATAATTCCTACATAGGAATTCAGAATGTTTCCAAGCATCGATCGCACTGATCACTTGGATATCAATCTCACCCTCCACGGTTCAGGAGCATCTTCCTTAGAAACCTCGCAGGTTCAATGTGGTCAAGTAGAAAACATTTTTTCTGTTGCCACCTTTTAAAAAATTTTGTCCACTGAATTTTTCAGGTTTTTCTGCTGCAGCAGTATTGACATGGCTCACATGTCCAACAGGTTGTCTAGCCACAGAGGCTGCAACACCTTGGCTAGCCACAGCGGCTGCCATATTAAGCCCCGAGGCTGAAGCAAGTTGGCCAGCCGAAGAGGCTACCACTGCACTTTGGCCAGCCACAGGGGCTGCCACAATATTCTGGCCAGCCGAAGAGGCTGCCATATTCGGATCTACTGTCTACTGTGTTGACTGTTTTCCATATCCACAGAGTCGAATTTGTTTTAAGACTATTACAATTTAATTTGGTTACTGTGTTCTTACAACGGACTTTGAACAATTAGTAAACCGAACTGGAATGATACAATTTGAACAGTGAAACAAATGACAACAACACAATTAATAGAACAGGACAAACGCAAAAGTGACGCAAAACAGTAAATCAGTCCCAGTGATGAAGGCAGAATTCCGAGGCTTGTTGATGCGGCAACAATCTCCTTAAACAAATTCGTCCCCTACCGATTGGTGCAGTAGAACGCGAGACGTCTGTTTCCCAGGATGCAACGGAAAAGAGGAAATTGGGCACACCATTCGACTGCAACGAACACCGAAGTGCTTGAACTCTTCTAAAAAGAAAGCGCTTAAAACTTGCTTCTGTTTAAAAACTTCAAACAAAAACTGAAAATACACATCAAACAAAATTAAAAAACTTGTTTCTGTATTCAACTCAACAAAAACGAAATACACATCTCTATTAAAAAGAAATTAACATGCCAATTAAATTGAGTTAGTGGACCTTCCATTTGATTTGTAACCACTTTTAATTAATAAAATTGAATTAACTGTTATGGAACATCAAAAGCTTGGAAAAATAAAGAGGAGGCTTGCAAAAATTCGCTAGGCCGGGCTCGCACATTTTGGTCCGGCATTCGTGTACGCAGGACACGCGGGTGCACACGAGCCAAGCTTGATTCGGATTTGATTTGCACCCCCCCCCCCCGCGCACGTAGAGAGCCTCTATCCTTACAACTCTTACCCATCTACATATGAACAATCATATATAAGCATAATATTCCTCTATAGCTTTCCCATATGGGACAAGCTTACTTTTCTTTATTTTCCAACACCAATGGGTGAACTTTGAGCAACAATTTCTCATTCACCCAAGCACCATTTTAAGCATATGAATATACCATTTCGAACTACTCACGGAGGAGTATCCGAATCATTCAATAACAACCACTAACACGAAGTGGACCATGCTTGAAATTGTGCCTCAAAATGCTTATTCACAAGCATTTTCCAACACAACAAGTCAATAAACCCTCACACAGACCCCATGTTCAACGTATAGCAAAAGGAACAAAATAAGCCTTGACTTGGCAGGCCAATTGCCGACTAAACCAACAACCACTCAAACAACGAAACTGCACCCAAAAAATGAGACAAAACCAGTAGCCTAAAACAGTCAAAACAGTGACCAAAACCTGTCATAAATAGCAGCCCTGCAGTACCGAAAATCTACCCACTTAACAGTCCAAAAACAGCAGCAAAAAAATAGAGAAAATAACGAAGAAAGATAGGGAAACGGCAACCCCGAAACAACTGCAAACAAGAAAAATAACGAAGTGTTAACCCTTCCGGCGACTTCCCAACGCACTCCCGTGAATCGACTTAAACGGTAAGACCTAAGGGCAGCATTTGTTATATTTTTATTTTGTCGTCCCGGACACGGCATGCTTGGTTGGACGTGGAATACGTCCAATCAGGCATGCAAAGTCCTACATTAAAAAATGGCCAAACTATTGGTCACATCTCTCTTTCATTATTACGCATTTATTTTCCGCATTTATCTTCCTTTAATATTTCGCACTTAGCTTATTATTTATCGCTTCCGTTATGTATTTTTATTTCATCACATGCATTTCATGTATACATTGGGTTAATGATTGCGTTACGTTAAAATGGTCGGTCCTATCTCTTGTGGTATATCGGATGGAAACTCAGACGTAAATTCCGTAGCCGAATCCGAATGGACAGTAGTGCGGTCTATACTTGGGATACAACTCCACGTACCGCTTGAGGAACTTTCAAGCATATGTTTCATTTTTGTATTTAATTTCGTGTTTGTTGTTCCGCTATTTATTTTCTATGTGTTGTTTCTTTCTTTATGTATTGTTAATCTAATGTGCATGGGCTAACTAGGGTGGATTCAAGGTCCTCTATTCGAGGGAAATGCCTAAAGGCTACCTTTACCATGATGTTTTACCGCGCCAGACGAAGTACGTTTGATTGAACGTGAGATGTGTTCAATCGGGCATACAAGGTCCTATATTATTTATTTATTTATTCATGTATTTTTAATCTAATGAGCATGGCTAACTAGGGTGGATTAAGGTCCTCTATTTGAGGGAAATGCCTAAAGGCTATGTTTACCATGATGTTTTGCCGAGCCGGACGAAGAACGTTTGATTGAACGTGAGATGTGTTCAATCGGGCATACAAGGTCCCATATTATTTATTTGTTTTTTCATGCATTGATAATTTAATACTCATGGGCTAACTAGGGTGGATTAAAGGTCTTCCATTCGAGGAAAATGCCTAAACTACCTTTACCACGATGTTTTACCCCGCGCCGGACGAAGTGCACTCAATTGAATGTTAAATGTGTTCAATCGGGCATACGAGGTCCTATATTATGTATTTGTTCATTCACGTATGGGTTTACGTCGTGTAGGCATTGCATTTTCACATGTGAAACCTGATGATGAGTCTCAGTTGGAGGCACTACCTTTTTAGTTAAGGATATTGCGGGAAACGGAGGTCAGAAGGGGAAATTCAGAATAAGTACGTCTTCGGATTCATTTCGCAAGTTCACTGTTTTCGTTCGTGCTACATCCGTTACTTCATTCGAACGTCAAGCAGATTGCGGGCGTTCGTGTAGCGTTCGATGGGGCGTTCGAACGGCGTCAGTATTTCTGGTTTTGCTGCTAGCCTCACACCCCAGCCCAATTAGCCCACCAAATCCCATAAAACACATCCCAATTAATAAAACACATTTAAAACACATGGGAAATTAAATTAAATATTAATTAGATAATGTAATTAAATAAAATAATTAATTAAGTCATATACCAAACTAAATAAAACAAATAAAATCTAAATAATCACCTACCAAAATAATAAAAATACTTACACAAATTAAAGAAATTGCATGCCTAATAAAGATAAATTAAATATATTATATACCAAACTTAACAAATATCATGCCTAATTAAAATCAATCATAACAAATTAAATATTTTGTATTCCTAATCTAGCCAAGATTTGTCCCCCCTCAATCTAATCATTTCCTTGTTGAATACCAAATCAAATCCTCCTTTTAATGCCAAAATCCATTCCTTGTGAGACAAGGAGTAGCCCTAACCTTTCTCTATATAAACACTCGGAACAGTCCGTTGAAACTGTTAGACAATTATGACCCATAAAGTCACTGTTTGTAAAAGATATTGTGTTTTTGTACTAAATTAACTTTGTAGTAATGAAATTGCCTTTTACCATTTTGTAATTAATTTACTTTGATATAGAAATGGTAGAAGTCCTTATGATTAGTTCCGGATTGAGATGATATGAGACAGTATCAATCCATAAAGGTTTAATCATTAAATATCCCTAGTCGTAGTATTATCGAGACTGGACATCGATAATGCGGAATAGACTAGTATTGCACTTGTGCGCGTTGTGAAGGCATAACGGCACAGTTCTCATATGTTTAATTATTGGATACTTATGCGAGTGCAATAGGAGGTTGTGTTTTACCGATGGTACGGAAAACAGCTTCGCTCTGGATAGACCCCGGGGAATCCCATTGGTAGTATGTATATGTGTTTATGGAGTCCGCTTCAGGGTAGGTGTATTTGGTCTTAACCTGAGACTTGCATCGCTAGTACTTGCGACAATCGGTAAACTTCCATTTTGGTCGTCCAGGGCTTTAAAAGGTTCTGTGTGCGCCTCTTCTAGGTTTATTGAGAATCGTAGTGTATTGGATGTGATGTCAAGATGGAAGTATCACTTCAGACATATGGAGATGATGATCAAGCAGGGATTCGGAAATAGTTCTCTATAGTGTTGCAACCATCGTGATAATATGACAAGGTCATGATTATCCGATTCAAAGACACTAGTTTCTTGATATCCGATATGTGCTTCGTACGAGGCAGACACTATTCCAGCCCCAGGCCTTGCACGTGACATCATATACTGGATCGCGATACGCAATACAACGTATACTACGCCTGACATAGATTATATATTCCAGTAAGAATATTTCTGGAGAATTGGGTAGGCACGGTGCTTTGCTAGAAGCCAACCATGTCTTGTAAATCGGTAAGCACGTGGTACGAGGTACTTACTTATCGGATAGTCCGATAGCTGGATTTACTGCCAACATATCCAGGGGTCTCTTGGGTAGCTTCCCAAAGATTCACCGATGATAGTTGACTTAAATTAACCTATGATTAATATATAGAGAGAGAAAATTAATCTGGGATTAATTAGGGCTTTATTTAATCTGGGATTAAATGTGTTCAGTAGAGAGAGAACGCGATTAATTTGGAATTAATCGGTAGAATAAATTTAATAGTTGAATTTGATTTTTCTATTTAATTTATTTAATGGGCTAAAATTAATATATCGGATATATTAATACGAATTGGATTTCGTTACGAAATTAAAGTCGGACTTTAATACGAACGAACAAATTAATTTAGAATTAATTTGTAAACGACGTTCGTAATATATTTGCGAGGCATCGATATTTAATTAAATTAGATTTAATTGTTTAGCGACGGAAGTTCGTTTAATCGGATTAAACGGAACCGAGCCGCGGCAAATGTTCGTAGAGATATTTGAATTTTGAATTCAAATATGTGGGGCCCATGTGTGGTAGGTGTACCTACCACCCAACTACCTTGTTTTGCTTTTTTGAAAAACCATTTACCCACACCTACCAAGTTTAGGGTAAAAGGTGAAATGGTTTTACTAAAAGGTAAATAACAAAACCAACTCTCTACACTTTGTAAGACACACTTTTCATTAGATGAAAAATTGAAAAACCCTAAAAAACCTCCCTAAGGTGGCCGAACTTCACATCTCATTTCTCTCTTGGATTTGTTTTCAAATCAACTAAAAGCTAGCACTTTGGAAGTTGACAAAGGTGATAGGGAAACTACTCAAAAGCTTGGAATCATCTAAAGGTTGGAAATTGGAGTTCATCCTCTCAAAAATTTTAAAGCTCTATCCATTCATTGTAAGTTTATTCCGCACCTTATAATGATCATATTAAATATTTTTCATGCTTATTAGATCCTATGAATGTTCTAGGAACACTAACAATGGTATCATGAGCCTAATTTAAGCATGAAAATTTCTAGGGTTCTTGAACCTAAAATTTGGGGCTTTTATGATTTGAGCATGATTCTTTAAAATTGATGCTTTGAGTATGTTTACAACATGATAACTTAGAGTTATGCATGATTAGATTTGAAATAAATCAAAAGAATCAAAAGATAAAAAATCCCTAGTGAGGCTGAAATCACTATTTTATGCACTGCAGTTTTTCATTTTTTGTAGCATGAAATAATGTGTTTTGATGCATGTTTAAAAGTTGATAGTTGGTTTAATTTGATTAGAATCAATGTCAATAATGTTCATGTTGAAATGAAAGAGCATGTTGAGCATGAAATGATGTTTTTAGATTTCAATTTGTGTCAAGCATGTTGTGATGTGTTTTGGCTTGATTTTATGTTAAGCTTGAATTATTGGATTAAGCATGATTAATTAAGTTAATTGATATTTTGGAAATATTGAGTTTAATTAATTAATTATGGCTAATACACTTTAATTAAAATAATTGTGATATTTGGAATATTATAATTATGATAATATGCCTTTAAAATGAATTGGGCTAAAAGTGTGTATTTGGGCCTAATGGGCTTGGTTTGACCAAGTTTGGTTTTGGACTTTTGGATTTGATCCATTTGGGCCCAAAATCAATTCCATAAAGTCCAAATACATCACTTGACCCTTTAAAGATTTTAATTGGGCCTAATGGGCCTAAATTGATTTGTTGGCAATAGGGTGATTCCTAATGGGCCTTGGCATTTTGGGTTTGATCCATTATGGCCAAAGCCCATGCCTTAAGAATCAATTAAAAGCCCAATGGACTTTAATTAAAATGACATTGGATGTTATTGGGCCTTTGAGACCCATTAAGATTGGATTTGGAATCCAAGTCTTTAAGGCAAATAAATAAGTGTATGTATTTAATTGGAATTAAATTGGAATTAGTATTGAATACAAATAAATTGGATTTAAAATTGTAGTTCAATATATTCAAGAATACTTACTTTGAGTATTTATTCTTAAATGAGTTTGACTCTTGCAAATCAAATCATTGTTTGAACATTGTATGGTCACATAATTAAAGACTGATAAATTGGATTAGTTTGGTTGTAATACATGCTTTGTATGATTACATGAATGTGATGAATGAATAGCGTATATCGGATGGATATTAGAAGGGAATGGGTGATTTTGGAAATTATTGTAAATTTGGAATTTATAAATTGGACCTGTGTGTCCAGCCTTATCTCTTATTATCTCTTTGTATTCTCTTCTCACCTAATTCCCCTCAATACAAATGAGGTTTCTATTATTGTATTATGTAATTGGGTAGGAATAGAATAGTTCTATCTGGGGAGAGGAAATGGAGTGATTTGTTCTAGGAACAATATGTTACATATCCATCCGCATATCGCTATTAATTACTTTACGCGCTTTATGATGTTTTAGAAGCATGCTTAAGGGTGTATGATGAGACCTAATCAAAGATAATTAATCGGTTGCCAATTACGCGAAAAACCCTCAAAAAACATATTAAGCGTTTTTCCTTCCGTTGAGTGATTCTTACTCAAGATCCAAGTTGGCATGGTTTGTTGGCCAAAGTCAAGACCTTTGTCAATTGAGGATGTGTTGAATCATGGAGTTTTGTTCCATATCGGTGGTCTTGTCCAAGTTCGTGATTTGTTGGCCAAAGTCAAGATCACTTCTTGTCCATCGATATTGATTACGAAGCTTTCCATGTCAATGGGTCCCGCTTAAACTGTTGTGCCAAAGCCAAGGCTTAGTTGATTCAGAGGAAAAAGGTTAGGAAAATATATTGGATATATTGGCATATATATTGTATATATGTTTCGGACTTGGAGGTCCACCTACCGGATCTAGGAATTGGATGAGATCCAATTGATCTTAGAGATCTACCTAGTTAAATATTCATACAGCTTGTTGGCCAAAGTCAAGGTTGTATGTTATTTAACGGGATCCTAGCCCACTAGAAACTAGGTTTCCCGAGTACTCGACAGAGGTTTAGAGACTCGCCGAAAAATAGTGGGAGGCTAGTATTGAATTTGCAATTTCATTCAGATACTTAGCTTTACGCGCTTTCAAATTTATTTCGTCATAATTATTTAGTTGGACTAATACATATTATTTTTTCTTGTAACAGTTAGACTGTACCCAAATATCGTTGACTAGATAGTTGGACTATCGTAGCCAAGATGACTGGAAAGGGAAATGTCTGAGACATTATCATGGTGAAAATGTCTTCAAGGCACGAACTTTGCCGATTGGGAAATGAATCTAAGGATAGTCCTTGGAGCCGAGAGGCTACTAGATACTATACAGAGACCTCTTGGCCTAAGCCCAAACCTTATGAGCTACTTGAGCTGGAGCTTTGGAAGACTCACAGCGGGATGATGTGTGATACTGCTCAGTCTATTATGCTGCTTCTATGACTCAGCATTTCCGTCGACAGAACAGGGACTGGATCCCTATAACATGTTTGCAAGGTTTGCAAGATCTTCACCGATCTAACCGTAGGTCACGGAGATATGAGTTAGTTAAATAAGCTCTTTCGTTCACGTTTGTCAGAAGGCATGTCTGTGAGTGCCATGTGGCACAGATGATTGCTGACATAGATGAGCTAGCTGAGATGGGGATAGGTCTTTGAGGCTGAGATTACCATAGATATGGTCCTGCAATCTCTCTCCCCGACACTTGGAGACAGTTCATCATAAACTATAATTTGATGAACACTTGATGATACTATTGGAGACTTATTGTCGGTTCTCAAAGAAGCTGAGAAAGAGCTGCTTAAGGGCAACAAGCGCGAGGCGCACTTTTCTTCGACATCTCATACGCCGAGGGTTGGGCTCAAGGCAACTGGAGGTGTGAAGAAGAAGAAGCATAAAGGAAAGGGCAATGCCAAATCGTCAAGGGCTTCTGGGAAGCTCACGGACAAATCTCAGGATGTTTGCCTCCAGTGCGGCAAGCGGGGTCACTGGAAAATTGACTGCCGCGAGTACAAGGCGCTCCAGAAGGAGATCAAAACGGGCAAGGCACCGGCTTCAGGTATGTTTGTTATTGAGATAAACATGACTACTTCTAGTTTAAAAAATTTGATTTTTGATTCTAGTTCTGGTACTCATATATGTACTGATGTGCAGGATCTGCAGATTAGCAGGAGACTGGCCTCAGGGGAGATTGATCTACTCGTTGGAAATGGGGCACCAGTCGCCGTTTTGGCCGTTGGCACTTTTGTTTTAGAGCTGCCCTCGGGGCATGTACTTGAACTTAATGATTGTGATTATGTACCTAGTTTGACTAGGAGTATTATCTCTGTATCTTGTTTGACCCAATGCGGGTACACTTTTGTATTCCAAAACACTGGGTGTTTTGTTTATAAAGATGATTTTGAGATATGTTCTGCTGGATGCTAATAATGGTCTTTTATATTTTGAATATAAATCAATCTCAAACATATAATGTAACAAACAAAAGGCTCAACTAAGTAATAAAATGATGAAACTTATATGTGGCACTATCGTCTGGGACAAAAAACAAGACTCGCATTCCACACTTTCGAAGAGTGGGTACTTGGACGGATTTGATCCAAATTATATGACATCTGCGAATCTTGCTTATTAGGCAAAATGCCTAAAATATCTTTTAGCGGTAAAGGTGTACGCGCCACCGAACTGTTAGCCCTTGTTTATAGTGACGTTTGTGGGCCCATGTCTAGCCAGGCTAGAGGTGGATACGAATACTTCGTAACATTTACGGATGATGCATCGCGTTATGGTTATGTGTATCTTATGAGACACAAGTCGGAAACTTTGAGAAAATTCAAAGAGTTTCGACACGAAGTTGAAAAACAGACCGGCAAGAGTATAAAGACATTACGGTCAGGACCGTGGTGGCGAATACTTGATCAATGAGTTTCTATTATTACTTGAAAGAATATGGCATTCTTTCACAGTGGGACTCCTCCTGGAACACCGCAATTAAACAGTGTGTCCGAACGGAGAAACCGAACTTTGTTGGACATGGTAAGGTCTACGATGAGTCGCACTAAGCTACCTATTTCCTTCTGGGGATATGCATTAAACAGTGCAATTCTTATTTTGAATAAGGTTCTGTCAAAGTCTATACAATAGACACCGTATGAGATATGGACAAGGAAAGAAACCGGGTTTCTCATTCTGAAGATTTTGGGATGAGGGCATACGTCAAACGTTTGGAAGGTACCAAACTTGAGCCCAAGTCGGATAAATGCCTATTCGTAGGATATCCTAGGGAAACCAAAGGATATTACTTCTATCACCCACGAGAGAACAAAGTATTGTTGCTCTACATGCGGTTTTCCTTGAGAAGGAATTCCTAAATACAGTGGGTTAGTGGGAGGAAAGTAGAACTTGATGAAAATCGGAGTGATACTATTCCTGGCATAGAATCCTCAACGGAACAAGAACAGTCCATCCGGGATGATGAGACTGTACCACATCTTCTATTACACAAGGCCGCGTAGGTCGGAGAGAGTCAGGATACAACCTGAGAGGTATGGGTTTCTGATCTCACCTCATGTAGATATTAATCTCATTGAGGATACTGAACGGCTACGTATGAGGAAGCGATACAAGATATCAATTCCCACTTATGGCAAGAAGCCATGAAGTCTGAAATGGATTCCATGTACACCAACCAAGTTTGGACACTGGTTGGTTGATGCACCAGAAGGCATAAAGCTATGGTTGCAAATGGGTCTTCAAGAAGAAGACCGACGTGGATGGCAACGTACAAACATACAAAACTAGGCTTGTAGCGAAGGGGTATCGTCAACGACATGGTGTCGATTACGACAAAACTTCCTCACCCGTTGCCATGATTAAATCCCTTCGGATAATGCTTGCTATTGCTGCATATTTTGATTACGAGATATGGCAGATGAACTTCAAAACCGCTTTCCTTAACGGAAACCTTTTGGAGGATGTTTATATGCAACAGCCTGACGGTTTTATCGTGCCTAAACTTGCAAACAAGGTTTGTAAGTTAAATCGGTCCATTTAGGACTGAAGCAAGCATCGTGGTCATGGAACCAACGTTTTGATGAGATCATAAAAGAATATGATTTCATTCAAAACGAAGATGATCCTTGTGTATACAAGAAGGTTACTGGGAGAGCACTTACCTTTATTGTCATTTATGTTGACGATGTATTGCTAATAGGCAATGACATTCCCATGTTAACATCGGTGAGGCTTGGATTTCATTAAAATTCTCCATGAAAGATCTGGGAGAAGCAGCCTATATTCTAGGAATAAAGATCTACCAGGATAGATCTAGAAAGCTGTTGTTTGGACTCTCCCAGAGCACGTACATTGACAAAGTGTTGAAGATTAGATTCACATGGATCAGTCCAAGAAGAAGGGACTATTACCAGTGTCACATGGCATCACTCTATCTAAGGACATGTTCCTAAAACTCAAGATGAGAGAAACAACATGAGGCGGAGCGTATACCATTCGCCTCGGCAGTCGGACGATCGATCATTTGTATGCCTATGATATGTACGCGACATGATGTCTCGTATGCTTTGAGCATGTGTAGTCGTTATCAGGCCGATCCAGGTGATGGTCACTGGATGGCAGTTAAGAACATCCTTAAGTATTTTAGACGAAGTAAGGATGCTTTCTTAATCTATGGAGATGGAGAACTTGAGGTAAACTGGGTATTTTGTGATGCAAGTTTCCAAACCGATAAAGACGACTTCAAGTCGCAATCCGGGTACAATATTTTGTTTGAATAACGGTAAGCAGTGAGCTGGAAATCTTCCAAGCAAGATACTGTTGCCGATTCAACAGCAGAAGCGGTAGTACATTGCTGCAGCCGAAGCAGCAAAGGAAGCAGTTTGGATCCGAAAAAATTCCTATTGGATTAGGAGTAGTCCCGTTAGCATCTGACCCCGTTCCATTGTATTATGACAATAACGGGGCTATAGCGCAGGCTAAGGAACCGCGGTCTCATCAACGATCCAAGCATGTTCTTCGACGTTTCCATCTGATACGTGAGATCATACATCTTGGCGATGTGAAGATCGAAAGGTCGCATCAGATGACAACATTGCAGATCCGCTGACGAAAGCTATTTCACAGAAGAAGTTTGAGAGGACATATACTTAGTTCAGGTATTAGATGCTTGAGTGACTGGCTATAGGCCAAGTGGGAGATTGTTAGACAATTATGAACCATAGCGTCACTGTTTGTAAAAACATTGTGTTTTTGTACTAAATTAACTTGTAGTAATGAAATTCCCTTTTACCATTTTGTATTTATTTACTTTTATATAGAAATGGTAGAAATCCTTATGATTAGTTCCGAATGAGATGATATGAGACAGTATCAATCCATAAAGTTTAATCATTAAAATCCCTAGTCGTAGTATTATCGAGACTGGACATCGATAATGCGGAAAACACTAGTATTGCACGTGTGCGCGTTGTGAAGGCATAACGGCACAGTTCTCATATGTTTAAGTATTGGATACTTATGCGAGTGCAATAGGAGGTTGTTTTACCGATGGTACGGAAAACAGCTTCGCTCTGGAAGACCCCGGGAATCCCATTGGTAGTATGTATATGTGTTATGGGAGTCCGCTTCAGGGTAGGTGTATTTGGTCTTAACCTGAGATGAGACTTGCATCGCTAGTACTTGCGACAATCGTTAAACTTTTGTTTTGGTCGTCCAGGGGCTTTAACAGGTTCTGTGTGCGCCTCTTCTAGGTTTATTGAGAATCGTAGTGTATTGGATATGATGTCAAGATGGAAGTATCACTTCAGACATTATAGAGATGATGATCACGCAGGGATTCAGAAACTAGTTCTCTTATAGTGTTGCAACCATCTGATATATGACAAGGTCATGATTATCCGATTCAAAGAGACTAGTTGCTTGATATCTGATATGTGCTTCGTACGGGGCAGACACTATTCCAGCCCCAGGCCTTGCACGTGACATCAGATACTGGATCGCGATACGCAATACGACGTATACTACGCCTGACATAGATTATATATTCCAGTAAGAATATTTTGGAGAATTGGGTAGGCACGGTGCTTTGCTAGAAGCCACATGTCTTGTAAATCGGTAAGCACGTGGTACGAGGTATTTACTTTATCGGATAGTCCGATAGCTGGATTTACTGCAGCATATCCAGAGGTCTCTTGGGGTCGCTTCCCAAAGATTCACTGATGATAGTTGACTTAAATTAATCTATGATTAATATAGAGAGAGAGAAAAAAAATTAATCTGGGATTAATTAGGGCTTTTATTTAATCTGGGATTAAATGTGTTTAGTAGAGGAGAACGTGATTAATTTGAAATAATCGGTAGAATAAATTTAATAGTTGAATTTGATTTTTCTATTTAATTTATTTTAATGGGCTAAAATTAATATATCGGATATATTCATACGAATTGGATTTCGTTACGAAATTAAAGTCGGACTTTAATACGAACGAACGAATTAATTTAGAATTAATTCGTAAACGTCGTTCGTAATATATTTGCGAGGCATCGATATTTAATTAAATTAGATTTAATTGTTTAGCGACGGAAGTTTCGTTTAATCGGATTAAACGGAACCGAGCCGCGGCAAATGTTCGTAGAGATATTTGAATTTTGAATTCAAATATGTGGGGCCCATGTGTGGTAGGTGTACCTACCACCCAACTACCTTGTTTGCTTTTTTGAAAAACCATTTACCCACCTACCAAGTTTAGGGTAAAAGGTGAAGATGGTTTTACTAAAGGTAAATAACAAAAACCAACTCTCTAACTTTGTAAGACACACTTTTCATTAGATGAAAAATTGAAAAACCCTAAAAAAACTCCCTAAGGTGGCCAACTTCACATTCATTTTTCTCTTGGATTTGTTTTCAAATCAACTAAAAGCTAGCACTTTGGAAGTTGACAAAGGTGATAGGGAAACTACTCAAAAGCTTGGAATCATCTAAAGGTTGGACTTGGAGTTCATCCTCTCAAAAATTTTTAAAGCTCTATCCATTCATTGTAAGTTTATTCCGCACCTTATAATGATCATATTAAATGTTTTTCATGCTTATTAGATCCTATGCATGTTCTAGGAACACACTAACAGAAACGTCAAAACAGTGACCTAAAACAGTGAGCAGAAAATACAGAGGTAAATATCAGCAAAACAGAGGCCGAACAGCAGCAGGAACAGAGGCCGAACAGCAAGCAAAACAGTGAGCTAGGACGCTAAAACCAGTGAACCGAGAAGTTGAGGAGATATACCATTCCGACGTCCATGAAACGCAAGCCTGAAAGTTGGCAAAAAAGGTTAGACCTGAGGTCGTATTTTCCACATTCGTTTTCTGTTTTATTTCATTATTTATTGAGTATGTCGCATGATTGTTATGCTAAAACGTATGTTGTGGCCTTTGAGTAGATAAATATGCATGTATCATGAAATATTGTATGTTGTTGACTTGGAATAAAATAAAAGATGTGTCACTCTCGCATTATATCGGATGGAAACCCGGACATAAATTTCATAGCCGATTCGAATGGACGGTAGTATGATCTGTACTTAGGATAGAATTCCACGTACCGCTTGAGTAAACGGCGCCCTCTTTTGTTTTATGTTGCTTCGGTTTATTTATTTCTGTTATTTGAATTATGTATGTTACTTTTGTATGCATCATACAATCGAGCGCACGGGCTTAGTAAGTGCGATGAAAGGTCCTCTATTCAGAGGGGTTGAATCATTTACCACGATGTTTTGCCGCGCCGGTTGATGTGTGTTCGGTTGAATGCCAAGATACGTTCAATCGGGCCATACTAAGTTTGATATATTGTTCCTTTATTCATTGTATTGCATGATACGATCGAGTGCATGGCTTAGTAAGTCGGATTAAAGGTCCTCTATTTGGAGGGGTGAAATCCTTTACCACGATGCTTTGCCGCGCCGGTTGTGTATATTCGATTGGATGTGAGATGAGTTCAATTGGATACGTGAGGTCCTACATTTGGATTTGTTTGCCTATGAATGTGTTGCATGCATCATGGTCTGGTTCCATTCGAACGCGTTCTCGAACGCCACACGAATGTGAACCTTCTGTTTTACCGTTCGAACGTGTTCTCAAACGCTACGTGAACGCGCACGCAGTTTCTTAGTTTCATCATGCATCATGTTTGGTTCCATTCGAACGCGTTCTCGAACGCTGTACGAACGTGAACCTTCTGTTTACCATTTGAACGTGTTATCAAACGCTACGCGAACGCGCACGCAGTTTCTCAATTTCATCATGCATCATGTCTGGTTCCGTTCGAACGCGTTCTTGAACGCTATACGAACGTGAACCTTCTGTTTACCGTTCGAACACATTATCAAATGCTACATGAACGCGCATGCATCTTCTTAGTGTTTCATGCATCAGGTCTGGCTCCGTTCGAACGCGTTCTCGAATGCCATACGAACGCGAGCCCTTGTTCACCGTTTGAACGCGTTCTCAAACGCTACACGAACACGCACCCACTGAACTGAGTTATTTTCATCAGATTTCGTACCTAGTTGCCCCTAGTAGCTATTCCTTCGTATGATAAACCTGATTGTTTCTATGCATTATGCAAGATTGTGTGTGGTCGTTCATCTGTATTCCCCACATGTATGAGTATAATGTGTTATTAACTTGTATGTTTGCCATGTGTTAATCTTTATGTTGCAATTGAGACATATACTACATACTAATAGGCTGTATGCAAATTTGAATATGTGTTACATGTAATTTAGATGAACTTGTTGATGTATGCATGTGAATTTAGAAGCATGATACTCTTGGAAATAAGTGTTACTTAAACATGATTAAATTATTACATTAAATCCTTTCATTACAAGTGACATAAGTAAGGGACCATTCCGAACCAACGGTTTGAGGTCTTCCTTTGCGAGGGGTGAGTGCGGCTTAAATCTCATTTTCCTGGTTCACACCAGGTGGCGACTCCATTCTCTCCGGTTTAGTCCCCGTGGCTACTCCGTACTCCTGAGCGGGCCTCGAGCCCGGGATAGCATGAGTCGTCCAGTTTCTGTGTCCCACACATCATTTCAGATACCATTTTGGTAATCTCGTTCAAACGTGTTTCCGAACGCTACACAAATGTATGCATTCTGCCTCAGTCTGTTCGAACGCGTTTACGAACGCTACTCAAACGCGCATGTATTTTGTTTATCATGCATCAGTTTTTTCCTATTCGAATGCGTTTCTGAATGGCTATACGAATGTGAACATTCTGTTTACCGTTCGAACGCGTTTCCGAACGCTATACGAACGCGAACATTCTGTTTACCGCTCGAACTCGTTTTCAAACGCCACACTAACGCACATATAGTGAACATATTTCTTTTTATCACATTTCATGCATGTTTGCTTTTTTGGTCATTTCTTTTGCATTACATAATTAATCATATCATTTCATTATTGACACTTTTACTGTTATTAATTATTTATACTACCGTATTTATCAACTTAATATGTTCATGACATTGCGTGCTTGCTTTTATTTTATTTACTTCTATGTATGCACACTTAGATATAGGTTGTGTGAAAACTTAGATATAGGTTATTCTTGCATGTGTATGTTGCGTAGACTTGGTTATATTATTGCATAAATCTTCTCATTACAATTGGCATAAGTAAGGGACCATTCTGGACCCAAGGGTTTGAGGTCTTCCCTTGCGAGGGGTGAGGCAGCCTTCCTTAAATCATTTCCCAGTTCACACTGGGTGGCGACTCCATTTTATTTCTCCAGTTTAGTCCCCGCGGGCTATTTCGTACTTCGAGACAGGGCCGCGAGCTTGGAACAGCGTCGCCGATTTCTGCGTCCTACAGAAACTCAAGAGAAATATGCAACTATTGTGATGTATCTTACAAATTTACTAACGGCTATGGCAATATGAACAAGCTTTAGATAGACATCATACCGTTGTGAAATTGGACTTGATACATATCATCTAGTAGAGGTACAAGTTCTTTAGATATTATTTAAATATTCTGATGCTAAAATAGAGAAGAATATTTAATTTACGTATATGACACATCTTTCTTTAAGTTTTGGTGAAAATTTACTTTTACTAATTACGTTTGAAATGTTCAAATAATTATAATGGGGGAACCATCTTAAACATTTAATGGAACTACGTGAGATTTGATTCCTATCACCCTAGGATGATACGTAGGCAAGTTAAAAATTTTAAAAATTTAAGTTCAAGCTCTTTTTTAATTTAATGTAATTTAAATTCAATTCAAATTCATAATTAAAAATATTTTTTTTAATCTATTTTTATTTTTTTAAAAACAATCATTATTAAAATTTAAAAACAAAACAGAAAGGAACCAGAGTAACGAGAACCGTCTAGTTCGGTTCCCATTCCACACTTGTGGAACCGGGAATCGTTCCGGTTCGAAATCGAACCAAATTATTGGTCGGGTCTATATTTATGTCCTAAAACTTAATTCTACATAATTTATCCTTAACTCATTAATACTTTAAAGTGTGTGACCCATTAAGTTATTTCTTATAATAGCAATTGAGATAATTATAGACTTCATAAGTCTAGATAAATTAATCTAATTAATTTATCCCCAATTAACTCCTTAGCTAAATAATTAATTTTTATAGATCAGAGTAGCATCTAACAATGCATCATGACCCTCAATTAAAAAAAAAACTAACTTTAGTAAAACCTATTATGCATATGATTCAATCATTTTGCCTCATACATATCCCGTAAATAATTCTAGAGCATGGAAAATGTATACTCTATAAAATTATGTGCTATTAGAACATTGACTTAGGCTGATAATTAATTAATATATATATATATTATGAAACTCTTTTCAGAACTCGCCAATGTCATGGACTTATATTATCATTTACGTCATATTACGTATATTGGGATATCGATTCTATGTTATATAGAGCGGTGAATCCTTTATTGATCCATCATTGCATTTATTTGCTTTTCATATTGCCCAATCATGACCCTATGTGCAATCTTGCTTTGGACTATCGAGGTGTAATGTCAAAACATATATGATCCACAAATAAGGTACCATAGAGAACTCAAGTTCAAGGATCATTCATACTATCGTAACAAAGAGAAATCCCATAGACACGTGGATAACACTCCATATGGGTTCTCAAGTGGTTCAGTTCAATGTACTTATTCTCCAACAAGCATCCATATGTTAGACTAAGTGAACACCTTCACTAGTAGCTTATGAGATCAGCTACCTTCATTCGCCAAGGAAACATACATAACATATGCCGTTCTAAACTGGATTTATCAATGACCTAGTGTTGATGATCCTACGATTGAGAACATATAAGAATGACATAATCTCATAAATTAAACTTAATTTAATTCATTTAATCGACATTCTATGGACTTTATCTTACAAGTAGTCAAAATTATTCATAGACAATATTTATAAATAAACTAGCAATTTTTTTAATCAATACAATAATATAAAATTATATATTTTGTCCCTATTGGATCTAGGGCACATAACAAACAATCTCTCACTTGCACTAGAGTTAATATCTATGATATTTTAAACCAAACAATTTAGTGTGCCTATCATGCTTCTGTTGGGTTAATGCTTTATAAAAGATTCCTATAGGTACTGGATTTTTGCATATAAGTCTCGATGATGAGTCTCTTACGGAGGCACTACTCTTAGGTTGCGGAAGTCGCGGAAAACAAAACGAATATAGGAAGGGAAAAATTTTGAATAAGTATGTCATCAGAATCAATTCACATGTTCACTGCTTTCGCATTCGTGCTGCGTTCGTGAGCACGTTCGAACGTTAAGCAGATTGTGGGTGTTCTTGTAGCATTCGAATAGGCGTTCGAACTGTGTCGGTACTTCTGGTTTTGTTGCTAGCCTCACGCCCAAGCCCAATTAGCCCACCGAACCCATCCAATAATAATTAAAATATTTAAAATAAATGTCACAATTAAACTAAATTAATTAAATCAAATCCCTTCCTAATTAATCAAAAATAATCATATTCCTAATCAAGACAAATCACATTCCCTAATAAAAAGATACAAATCAAATCATATCTAATCACTTCTAAATTAAAAGATTTTTTCCCTATCACACACTAATTAAAAACATCTCCCATAATTACACAAATCCTTCCCTTTTTTCACACAAGGTAAACCCCAACCCTTCCCTATAAAAAGAAGCCCTTAAACCAACCTTGAAACCCGTAGCTCATTCTCACAAAAACACAAAAGAAATAAACCAACATACAAGCCCAAAGAAAAAAAAAAGCAAACGAAACAAGAATAATTTTCTCTTCTACTATACTCCACCATCACAGAAACATTCACGAAAAACCCATCCATTGTCGCATCACGCAACCCTCCATTCACCGAAAACACATACCCAAACCATAGCTTAAACCACCGAAAATCACAGCCCAAAACAGTCCCAACAGTAACCGTAAAACAGCACCCCCAATCCCCCCTTAAAGAATGCCAAAACAGTCCTTTAATACAGCGAAAACAGTGACAAAAAAATACAGCAAAAATAGCAGCAAAACAGAGTAAAAACAGAAGCAAAACAGAGGAAATGACAGCTCAAAACAGTAAAGCAGCGAAACGAGAGCAGTAGACCAGTGAACGGGGGAGTTGTGGAGCATCAACCGTTTCAATGGTCGTGTAACGCACTTTCGAGAGACAACCTAAAAGGTTAGACCTGAGGGCACCCTTCTTATTTATTCTCATCTTTGTTGTTGTTTATTAGAATTCCTTCGCATGAGAGTCATTTGTTGATATATGTTGTGGCCCTTGAATGAATGGAATATGTGTTCTTTCTTGTGATATATCGGATGGAAACCTGGACATAAATTCCGTAGCCGAATTCGAATGGACGGTATTGCGGTTTGTACTCGGGATACAATGCCATGTACCACTTGAGAGATTCACACATTTCGTTTCATCCAACCTTGTATTCGAGCATGATTGGGTTGCTAGTATGTTATTTATTTTTTAAGCATGATTTAGTCGTTAGTATGCTATTACTTTCTACATGTTACTTATTTATGCATGATGATATAGTGCGCATGGGCAAATCAAGTTGGATTAAAGGTCCTTCATTTTAAGGGATAAAAATCCCAAGGGCTACCTTTGCCACGATTTTTTGCAGCGCCGGACGGAGTATGTTTGATTGAATGTGAGATATGTTTAATCGAGCATACGAGGTTCTATATTATTGTTGTCTTTATTTTATTTGCATTGTAATATAATGCGCATGGGCTAACTAGGGTGAATTAAAGGTCCTCTATTCGAGGGAAATGCCTGAAGGCCACCTTTACCACGATGTTTTACCGAGCCTTTTATTATGTCATTTACCCTTTGCATATCATTACTTATTTACGCATGCATTGCATTCTCATGCGCATGGGCTAACCAGAGTGGATTAAAGGTCCTCTATTCGAGAGAAATACCTAAATGCTACTTTTCCCACGATGTTTTGCCGCGTCGGACAAGGTGCTCCCGATTGAATGTGAAATGTGTTCCATCGGGCACACGAGGTCCTACATTGTGTATTTGTTTATCGATATAGGTGTTTGTGTCATTTCAGATGCCATTTTGGCAATCTCGTTCGAACGCATTTCCAAATGCTACACGAACGTATGCATTCTGTCTCATCTCATTCGAACGTGTTTACGAACGCTACACGAACGTATGCATTCTCTCTTATTTTCGTCGAACGCGCCTCAGAACGCTACTCAAACACTTGCATTCTGCTTACTGTTTGAACGAGTTTACGAACAATACTCGAACGCGCCTCAGAACGCTACTCAAACCACCTAAATTAACTAAGCCCCTTTTCGTAGGGATCATGATTGCATTTGGCATATGCAACAAGCCTTTAAACATAGGCGGCCTTAGGGGATGAGTTATAGGCTCGTGAGGGCTTATAGCGACAACACCCACAAACGTCATTCACACACAATCATGCAAAAATATAAAACAAATAAAAAGCAACTAAAATAATCCCGATAGTTATGCATTATTTTTTCCTCAAAGTGTGCTTATCGATGAAATCAGAGAACCTTCAAAGTACGCAAATGTGACTCAAATCCAAATTCATGAATAAATTATCTAAGCCAGACTAACAGTGTGTGTGTGTGTACAGGTTCATTTACAGCTCGACTCATAAGTAAGCTAACTCGATGATTTTGTCTCAAAAATTGAGATCTGATGGGTCAAACTCACCTAGATATCTCATTAGTACTCTGAATTTTCCTTTCTTTTCTTAGTATGGTATGATTTTTTTTCTACTCTTTTCTTTTTTTTTTCTTTTTCAACACACATATCCTTTAAAGGTAGTATTTCTCATTATAGTGGTCCTAACACTCGCCCATAGGTAGCTTTACGCTTATCAGTTATAGGTGGTTTTTTTAATCATACCATAAATCAAATACTTGCATATTGAGATAGATATCTAAGCAAACGGTCATTCATCGGCATGGAATTCCTCAACTAGTCACTTTGTCAACTACTTACGTTTCTTACTGCTAAAAAACTGTTATTTAAGTGTTACGAGTCTAACCTAGATCATCTACTCAAGGCATCACATAAAAATCAATTAAGACTTATCGTTTCTAAAATTTCATAAAAAACAATCAAAATTCATCATTAGACTTTATGCTTTACTATCAAACGACCATAAAAACAAAAAATAATTAATTTAATTGTTTTTAAAAAAAAATAAATAGCAGGAATACATGCACACACCCCAAACATAAAACTTGCATTGTCCTCAATGAAGATAAATATAAAGAAACCAGATTAAGGAACAACACTACCGTGCATGGAGTTGATCAGACTCTGCTAGTCAAAAAATTGGTTGTGCGGGATTTGTGTGTCTCGTGCTACCTGCATAAATAACATGCACAACGAATAAATAGCACACAATAAAATTAAAAAATAAGAATAAAGAAAATAATAATAAAATAAATGCAAGGGTTGCCTCCCCGCTAGCGCTAAGTTTAATGTCTTCAGCCAGACGCAACCACCCAATTGATCATGGTGGCTTCTTCTTTAGTATCCACCGGCTGTTGTGACATGAAAAAGATAACTTGGTGTTTTGTGGCTATTTATCTATGGATGGTCTTCCAGGGTCTACTGATCTTGGACTGCACATTTGATAAAATTGACTCGACCTCCTTTTAAACCTTCCAGGGATTATCTCCAAGTGAGCACTGACCCTTCTTTTCCTCTTTTTGCGGTGCTTTGGGAGTTGTTTCAGGTCTAGCTATGGAGAATCTTCCTTTATGCATGGCTGTACTATGCTCGTAGGTTGCTGAAATACTGATTCACCCTGCGTGTTTGCAACTCCCTTCTCTACTATATCTACCCCGTGATATTTTGCATCATCTTGATGACTCGGCATGGCTTTGAAAACACTGAAGGTGACTTATTCATCTTGAGCTCTCATTTTCAATTCACCTTTGTTCTATTCTTCCTGTTAGACAATTATTACCTATAGCGTCACTATTTGTAAAAGATATTGTGGTTTTTGTACAAATTAAATATGTAGCAATGGAAATTGCATTTTATCATTTTGTAATTTGATTACTTAAATATATAAATGATAAAAGTCCTTATGATTAGTTCTGGATTATAAGATATGAGACAGTATCAATCCATAAAGGTTTAATCATTAAATATCCCTAGTCGTAGTATTATCGAGATTGGACATCGATAATGCGGAATAGACTAGTATTGCACTTGTGCGTATTATGGAAGCGTAACAACATAGTTCTCATATATTTAAGTATTGGATACTTATGCAAGTGTGATATGAGGTTGGTGTTTACCGATGGTACGGAAACAGCTTCGCGCTGGATAGACCCCATGGAATCCCATTGGTAGTATGACTATGTGTCTATGGGAATCCGCATCAGGGTAGGTGTATTTATTCTTAACCTGAGACTTGCATCGCTAGTACTTGCGACAATCAATACGCTTTGGTTTTGGTCGTCCAGGACTTTAACAGGTTCTGTGTACGCCTCTTCTAGGTTTATTGAGAATCATAGTGTATTGGGTGTGATGTCAAGACGGAAGTATCACTTCAGTCATATGGAGATGATGACCACGCATGGATACAGAACTGGTACTCTAAATGGTTGCAACCATCAGGATAATATGACATGGTCATGATTATCCGATTAAAAAGTGACTAGTTGCTTGTAATCCGATATATGCTTCGTACGGGACAGACATTATTCCTGCCTCAGGCCTTGCATGTGACATCTGATACTGGATCGTAATACGCAATACTACGTATACTACACCTGACAAAGATTATATATTCCATTAAGAATATTTCTGGAGAATTGGGTAGGCACGGTGCTTTGCTAGAAGTGAACCCTGTCTCGTAAATCGGTAAAAATATAGTACGAGGTACGTACGTGTTCGGATAGTCCGACGACCGGATTTACTGCCAACATATCCAGGGATCTCTTGGGTCACTTCCCGAAGATTCACCGATGACGTATGATTCAAGCATAATAATCTGGGATTAATACGAAGAGATTTTATCTAGGATAAAATACTATTTCGAGAGAGAGAACGATTAATTTGGAATTAATCGATAAAATAATATATTCGATATATTAAACGAAATTAGATTTCTATGCGGAATTAAAATTGGATTTTAATTCAGGCAAACGAATTAATTTAGAATTAATTCGCGAGCGACATGAATAGTAATTTTGCTTGGCATAATTATTTAATTAAATTTGATTTAATTACGTCGCAACGGATAATTCATTAATTCAGAATTAGCGAACCCGAGCCCGGGATGTGTTGCGGGCCCACACAGATTTTGAATCATGTGGGGCCCACATGTCACATCACTTGTCACTTTAATTACTTTTTTGTGATGGGTTTTGGTGAAGGCATGATGATGACTTGTAAAACACATTTGTGTGTAATGATTGAAAGATTTTTACCAAATGTTTGGTATATCTTTCATTTTGATTTTTGAAATCAATTAACACAATTCATTCACTCATTCACTCTCTCTCCCTCACGGTTTTCATAAAGAAAATACATTTTCCCTCTTTGTTCTTTCAATTGCCGAGAGTTACAAGGAGAAGATAGAAAATTTGTTGAAAATTTTCTACGTCCTAGCACACCAAAGGAATCATCCAAGGTGATAGGGAAACCATCCCAAAAGCTTGGAATCAACTCAAAAGCTTGGAGCTTGGATCTCATCCCCAAAAGTGGAGTTTGGCCAAAAACTTGGAGGAACGATTTTTGTATTTGACGCATCCTAAATCTGCTCTTTGTAAGTATGATTTCGCCATACTTTACTTTTGTATTCACATTATTTCATTGCTTATTTGATCTTGGAATATCTTAGAGACCAACAATGGTATCATGAGCCTTGATGAGCATGAAATATATTTAGGGTTTATATACTAAAATTTGGGTAAATTTGATTTGAGCATGATTTAATCAACGGGTTTACGTTTTACTACTTAGTTTTACTACTAAAGTTATAGATCAAATAACAATTGGGAACTATGAATATTAACATATTACAGTTTACTACTAAACTTATAAAAAATTAACATTTTACTACTTTTCCATCCACACTGTTAGTTGACCGTTAGTTGACTATGACATCATATTGACATCCCAAGGATAAAAGAGTCTCTAACACACACTTATTATAAATTAATATATTAGACTAAAATCAACAACAACAAAAAACTTTTCCACTTCTCTGCCCTCTTCTTTATTTTATTTGACCTAAAAATAAAACCTATTTTTTTTTTTTATTTGTCAAGTATCAGCTCTCTCTCTCTCTCTAATTCCACCTAACCCAACTCTCTCTTTGATTCTTTCCTTCATCGATCCTCTATCTTGGGTCTCTACTCTTTTGAGGTATGATTTTTATATTATGAGTGTTTTTTTTTTTTTTTTTTTGCAAAAATTGTGATGACTGATACTTATTCATTTACTTGCTTCATTTTTGTCACGATTTTGATGTTTTTGTTTATTTTTAGATAATTAAGATTGGGTTTTTTGGGTTATTTGTTATAATGATATGTGCATTATTAATATTTCGTTTTGTTTTTGATAGTTGTCTAAAAAAATTTGTTTTGTGTTTTAAATTTGAAATTATAGTGTGTTGGTTATTGGGTTTATTGACAAAGAGACTAAGATTTTTCTTTTATTAATTGGAGAAATTAAATGCATGATCTGCGGAAATGCTTTTGTATGTAACCTTTTCTTTTGATTCGACTAGTAATACTATTTCTTGAAGTTTAACTCTGAGACACTGGAACTCGCAGTCAGTAGAGTCTAATTTGAAATTTTAGTGTTTTTGGTTATTGGAAAGAGGCTAAGATTTTTTCCTAAAAACGATGAATCAAAGAGGGCTATGGTTTTAGACCGTCCTCTAAAGTTTGACTTTGA
>SKCR01004610.1:0-26569 GCA_019454045.1 Zanthoxylum bungeanum | reverse complement strand
CTATGTCTTTGCACAACACACTTCACTGTGTCTATTTACAATACTCTTTTGTTGTGTCTCTGCACAACACAGTTCACTATGTATCTGCACAGTACTCTTATGATGTGTTTCTACACAACATAATTCCCTACCATGTTTCTTCATCCATTTATTCATCAGTGTCGTCTTGCATTGTGGGAAACTCTCTGGCTCCCCTTCATTAGTAAGCAGAATATATTGGGATCCCGGATATCTGATTGATAAAATTATACCTCGCTAAGATCCTCTTGTCTGAGGTCCATTGGTTTCAAGAGGCCTATCATCATCTAAATCTATGGATGATCTTATAGATTTTAATAGAGCAGGTTGTGGCTCCATCTGCTCAACACTTTCTTTTGTAATCTCTGATGGAGCGGGTTGTGTTTCTCTTTGCTCGACATCCTCATCTGCCTCCTCTAGTTCTGATGTTGGGTCTGGATTTCTATCGGCACTGAAATTAGAAGATATCTTCGGTCTTTTCAATGTCTTCAATTGTCCGGTCTTCAAGAAAATCTACATCCTAGCTTCTGATGACCATCTTTTCCTTTGGATCCCATAATATGTATCCAAAATCATCATTTCCATCGTCTAGGAATATATATGGAGTAGTCCTTGCATCAAGCTTCCGCCTGAGCTCATTAGATACATCTAGAACGGCTAAATAACCGAATACTCTAAGGTGAGAGTAAAAGAGATTGTTACCAGACCACATTTTCTTTGGAATCTCAAAATTCAACGGTATAGATGGTGATCTGTTGATTAGGTAGCATGCGATACGAACAACTTCTCCCCCAGAATGGCTTTGGCAGCTTAGCCATACTGATTATGCTTCTGACTTTCTCCATAATGGTGATGTTCATTTTTTCAGCAACAATATTATGTTGTGGGGGTATGTGGAACAGTTCTCTCATGTGGAATGTCGTTTCTCCTGCAGTAGGCATCAAACTCCCTGGAACTGTACTCACCCACATCGTCTGTGCGGAGACACATCAGTTTCTTCCCTATTTCATGCTCTACCATGGCGTGGAACAGCTTGAATTGATCTAGGACATGATCTTTCATCCTGAGGAAATACACCCAGACTTTCCGAGAAGCATCATCAATGAAAGTCAGAAAATACTTGTTACCGCCCAGTGAATCAACCTCCAAAGGACCACACACATCAAAGTGTACCAGACTGAGCAACTCTGATATTCTCTTTGAAGAGATTTTAAACGAGACTTTGTGTTGCTTACCAAATAAATAATGGTTGCAATGACCTAGTGCAACATCCTTAGTAAGCTCATCCTTGGTCAGGGTAGACAACACTTTCTCACTTATGTGACCGAGTCTCTGGTTCCATAAATTTTGAGAAGCCTTTTTTTAGCTACATCAAGGCAGTGTACATAAATATTCACATGAGTCTTGTATAGTGTGCTGCAAACATGTTATCGGGTGACAACCATGGTACCTTTTGTCATTCTCCATGTGCCATTTCTTAGTGACTATCATAGACATATTTGTCATTGAATATCACCAATTCCTATTATCCCAGAGGAACTGATATTTCTCATATTCACTAAACGAAAGTCTCATGCTTTGTATATTATGAAGAAATCTCTATGATGAGTGACGTGGTAGGATGCTGCAATATCTACCACCCACTCAATATTTTGGGCTGCGATGTGAAGACATGTCTCTTTCTGCATGGAACATATGGCTACATCTCATTGAACAATTAATAGTGTCTCTCTTTCGTTATTCTTCGGCTGGTAATTATCTTGGCCTTACTCTCGTTGCAGTTTTCAGCAATTCTTCTTTAAGTGATCTTATATGCCACAATGATAGCACTTATAGGTAGACATCCTTCCATATGAGGATTTACCCTTAATTGTGCTTTTGCCTCACTCTTTCTCTTCCTCGATGTCTTCATCGAGTCTTTGTGATAAACATTTATGTCTGTTCTGAGCCAACATCTTTTGTCCTACATTCTTCATTCGACATGGCATCTTTTACCATATGTCTGGTAAGTTTGCCTCCTGGAGCCGAATTGCTGAGAGTAACCACCAATGTCTCCCAAATATCAAAAAGAGAACTAAGTAGTATGAAGACTTGTACTTCATCTCTCAGCTGCATGTCTACTACAAATAGCTGATTCACCAGGCTCTGGAACTCATTAGTGTGTTATGTAATGGAAGCAGTGTTTAAAAAAACGTATTGAGGCGCCGCCTCAAGGCGCCGAATCGCCGCCTCTTGGCGTCGGCGCGTCGAGGCGGCCGCCTAATTCGCCTTTCACAGTTTTTGCCACCTTTCACCGCTAAGGCGGCCGCCTCAGCCCGCCTCTCGGCGGGAGGCGGGCAGAGGCGGTCGTCTTACATTCAGCCATTTTTATTTTTATTTTTTTGTTATCCAACCAAAACGACGACGTTTTGGTGTGCCAAAACGTCATCGTTTTGGCGTCTTTATAAAAAAAAAAGGAATCAGAATCAGCGTCTTTGATTTAGGATTTCTCAGTTTCGTCTCTTACCTTCCTCATCTCTCAGAATCAGCGTCTCTTCTTCATCTCTGCTTTGCGTCTGCTTTGTCGTTGGTTTGCGTCTGCTTTGCATCCTCATTCGAAGGTTAATACCTCATTTGTATTTGATTCAAATGTTGTTTGGCTTAACTTTATCGTTAGTTTGTTAAAAAAACATATTTTTTCAGGAAATGAATTATGTCTTCGTGTGTATTTTTACTTAGACAAATAAAAATTAAATTAAATTAAAAATACTAGAATGAATTATGTCTTCGTGTGGTTTTTAACTAGTGGATGAAGACAATACAAGTGAAGAAGGTTCTTTGGATGATGAACCATCTGATGATGATAGAGATTTTGACCCAAGCTTCATGTCGCTAGACACTAATGATAGCTTATTTAGGGATTAGTTATCAATAATTTTTTGAACATACTATGAATTATGAAGAAATTAATGCATTTTGGATTAGTTATCAATAGTTTTTTGAACATACTATGAATTATGAAGAAATGAATGTATTTTGGATTATTTTTCCAATTTTCGGATCGAGGCGCCCGCCTCACCGCCTCGAGGAGGTCCGCCTCGCGCCTCAATGGCAGGCTGCCTCGAGGCGCCGCCACGTATTTTTAAACCTTGAATGGAAGTTCCACTTCATAGCTTCAAATTCACCAACACCTAATTAACAGAGCTTTATTCCTAGCTGTCTTGGCCTGGTACATGTCTTCCAGTTTTATCCATATTTCGTAAACACCTATGTCTTGTGCTACGTAGTGGAAGACACTGTGGCCGATCCACCGCCTAATCTGACCAGTGTTTAGTTGTTGAGTTTATTCCAATCACTCTCTTTGACAGAATATGGTCTCACCCCTTTCACCTCGATCATATCAAACAGATCTTTACAGTGTAAATAATCTATCATTTGAGGTCTCCAGAGGGAGTAATTGGTTGTTTTCAGCTTGATCATCGCACCAGAAGAAGAATCTTCCATTTCCATTTTAAGTTTAAAGATTAAAATGAAAATTTAACAAAATCGGGGCTGATTTTCACAAATCAGAGATCACCGTTACGTTCAAAACGGTCGAAAATGATGGATTTGACTATTCACTGGTCCAAATCCGACTCAAGGGTCGGTTTGTAAATTTATAAAACTTTTGGGGTAAAAATATAAATTTCAGAGATTTCAGGGGGCTTAATGAAATTTACCATGTATGCTGACGTTCTTGACACATGTTAAATGACGTGGCAGATGATTGGACCGGAATTGCTGATGTGGCAGATGATTATACCGAAAAATTTGACGTGACTGCTGACGTGGCAGATGACTAGACCAGATATGCTGATATGGCAGCTGACTGTACCGAAAATGCTGACGTGTCTACTGACTGTACCAGATCTAATGACGTGGCACCTACGTGTCAGTTGACACTGCCGGAACTACCGACATGACGCTGACGTGTCTGATGACTGTACTATAATTACTGACGTGTCATGACGTGGCTGATGACTGTACTGAAACCGCTGACGTGTCTGACACGTGTGTTGTCTTCAACCTCTGGAATACGTGCAGCGCGTGGTGCGCATGGGCAACTCTCTGGAAGGCGCATGAGTCGTCTCTATTGCTCCATTTGATCACCGAAAAATAGCACCGTGCTCCTCACGACGTGAACAAGCTGCTGATATGCTCAAAATTAATTTTTGAGAACTTTTCCGAAACATCAATTTTCCACACCGAGTTTTGTTCTTCACCTTCGAGATCCCCAACGTATAACCAAAGCTACTAATATCATTTGTTGTGATTCTCTGATCACTGAAAAATATTTCTATGAGGAAAAATAAATACTTTCTATTACTACTTGAATAAAATTTATAAGTATTATAAAACTTGTACAAAAACCTCACAAACTAACTGCACTTTCTAAACTCTATTACTCGGAGCTTACACTCTAAGCTCTCTTACTTGGAGCTTCTTGCTGGGGATGATTTGAGCTCTCAAATGAGCTCCCTATTTATAGGAGAATATATGACTCAAAAGTCAACAAAACACCAAAATCACATAAAGGTAATTTTCAAGCTTGCACCACAATTTCAAAGAGAAAATCCTCCGCCGAAAGTTGTCTTAGAGGGATCTTGGAGGTGCAATATAGCTGGATTCAACATATTTATAAGCTTAATTTCGAAAGGATATCTGATAAAGTATTCAAAAATACCTACAACTTCTGTTAACTAATAACTCGTCTACTAATACTCCACATATTTCATATCCCAATACAAGTGAACAAAAAAATATTTAAAAAAAAATTAAAAAAAACATTAATACTAGTGTGTTAAATTCTTGCTAGAGCCAGAGAATTTAAAAACAACAGAATTGCCCATCAAAATAGCAGTAATCCCAACACATTGTGTTGATGGTGGTTTTTCACCCTGAGGAAGTTCAAATACCGAAGAGGGGACGAATGAGGATTTTACTTGGCCAGAATAGGATGAAGAAGGACCAAGGGCCTGGGGAGATTGAAGACAGACAAAGGGGACCGAGTCACATGAAAGGAGAAGTTCTGCCGAGGGCAGATCCGACTGATAGAGCAAAGTTGGGAAGCCGACCCAACCCGACCCAGAGGAAAAGTGTTAGATTTGACAGCATTTAAGCATTTTGTGGAAGCCGACCCAATGTGTTCATATTTTGTGAACCCGACCTGATTTGATAAGTCAATAAGTTTGACCAAACATCATTCACCTCGGTATGCCGACCTAAGGAACGGATCTGGGACCACAATTATTTTGTGCTCAAGGGTATGTGACGTATGCCTTAGTTGAAATGATAAGCTTATAAACGGCTAATGATGGTTGTGGGAAACGTAATGGCTCTTATTGGAAGTAGCCCCTGCCAGCCGTCATAGGGTGATGTAGTGCCAGGAAAATGGCAGAGCAGATCGGCCATAGGTCAATGCAATGACAGTAAAAATGAAGTATTGAGTTGTGGATAGTTGAGGAGAGTTGTTACTACAATGATGATAGTGACATGAGCTGATGTCGTGGGTAGTGGAATAGTAGATTTGGAAGCCTATATAAAAGGGTTGAAGCCACATATTCAAGGGATAACAATTTTCATATCTCACGACTTGTAAAAAATTAAGAGCTTATAGACCAGTGATAGAGAGAAAAAGAGTTGGTCGATACCCGATCATTTGAGAGAGTTGTAATGGACTTGTGTAAGACCCGAGGAGTTGTAAACCCATTTGTAAGTTCACCACACCACTTGTAGCTCAGGTCGATTTTGACCCCGAGCATGTAATAAAATTCGCCAATTTCTCCCGTGAACATAGGTTGGAGTCATTCTCCGCCGAACCACGTAAATCCTTATCTTTGTGATTATATGTCTATTTGTTAAGTTTGATTTGATTATCTATTAACCAAACAAGTAGTGAGATGCTGATTTTCCACATTACCTTTGGAACAAAAAAAAACCATCAACACACTGAATCTAGCTTGGATCAAAAGGCCCCATTTTCTCAACATCTCTTTCAAACTCGACACAAATTCTGCATTAGACCCACTGTTCTTATCATTCTCAGAAGATGCTTTTGATGGTGGTGAAGGTTTGTTTTCTGGGTTGTTGGTTTTACCGGAGCCTTTAAGTTTTCAATAACGAAAGAGCCTTTTGCCGGTTTTGATGGAACTTCTTGTTGCGTTTCTTCTTCAGTTGGGGCAAGTGGACGACAACTTATTTGTTTTGCTGGAGAAATGTGTTTTTGAGAGAATAGCAAGCGATTTGCTAGTTCTTTTCATGGCTTCTAATTGCTGTTTTTCGGAGTTCAACTTTAAACATAACGTATTTGAACGACCGTTCTAGCCAATAGGACAATACCAAAAATCTATAAACATTACAAAGAGAATTGATTTTTGTAGAAAGTTTTTTGATCTGTTCCCAAGCCTGTAACAGATCAAATTATTGGTAGCATTCTGGCTTCAACACACCAATATAAGGCAGGTTCCTATATAATTCAGCAAAGTCCATTCCATAGCCCACCACGAAAGAGTCTGGACACTGGCAAAATGAAACCAATATAATCATAATTCACATCCAAAACATCTTGGTCACCAGTCATGATCTTACATTACGATGCTAGATGAGATTATAATGATAATAGTTGCTAAATAAACGAAGCTCTGCAGCCAGTATGACAAATAAAGGCACCCTAAAACTAAAACTGTATGCTAGGTGTTGTAACTAGCTTATTTTAGCATCTAATGCCACGATGTAATGGACAAGTATTAGCACAAAGTCACGAACTTGACTTGCATATGTACCTTGTTCAAATTTCTTGAATCTTAATTAAAAAGGAAAAAAGAAAAAAGAAAAAAAGATACAAACCATAAAGAAAAAACCATGGAAATCTTCCTAAGCATTCAAGATTATCTGTATAGGGTGGTTGGCAGAGATTCCACCAACCTATTCTTAATGAATGGGCTACAAAATAACATATTTATCTTAATATATGCACATCCACATGCATGTCAATGCAAGCACACAACATATGCTCGTATACACAGACGTACACATGTCTTACCTGAAATCCCCGATAGAACTTTCCTTCACCCACTAGCTCCACCTGAATCTTTCTTCTTGATGGTTTATCAAGGAAAGTGCAGACTGAGACAGAGGATGCTCCTTTAGATACAAAGTGTGCAATAAGAGATGATAATGTGCTTCCTGTATCTACAATGTCCTCAACCTGAGACGAAATAAGAACTATAAAATTATTGTACGGAGTCCAAAAATGCCACATATGTTCTAGATGTGACAAGGCTGTTCAAATAAAAAATAAAAATTACAGAAAGGTAAACACTCCATCTAATTCTCCAAGGCAATAAAAAATTGAATTGCATAAATATCTAGAAATGTATGCATCTGTTATCTTGTATATACATACAAACAAATATTGCAAAGAATCCTTTTTCCAAGAAAGAAATTTAGATACTAATACTGTACCGATGCTTTAAACATGACATGATCGCTTTAACCCGCAAACTAAAAATTCAGAGATCTAATACCATAAAGTCTCTAAAGAATATATTCATACAACTACCTTCACAGTCCTAAGTATTTGAGTTCTAAGTTTTACCTTTTGGCGAAAAGGGTATCTAAACTTACCGATTTTTTTGACTGTTTATTAATTGGGTTTACAGGGTCATAAAGCAAATACTAGTTGTACAAACATGATATGATTGAACGAGTAAATACAGAAGAAACTAATTAAACACACATTTCATAAATATAAAACACAATAAACAAAATGAATATAAATTAAAATATACTAGAGTAGATATGAATACCAAGATTACGTGCTTGCCCTTGACATCGAGTTTCAAATCAAGGGAAATAACAGGGGCGCCATTAGAAAGAGTCCCTGAGCCGTAAGATTCAGCACGAATGATATCAACGGAAATGGGGAGCTGAATTTGCCTGACCAAGTCAGCCAAGAAGAGAAACGCTCCAGTAGCGACACCAACGACGACCGGCGGCGGAGAAATGGGCTTGAAATCGTGGGTGATTTGGGCTGCAAGCTCCGTTACTCGGCGGGAAATTTGGTCTGGAGCCCAAAGGACCTTCTCTATGTGAGAATCCAGAGACATGATAAGTGAAGAGACTGCTAGTGTTTAGGGTTTTGTGATGAAGAGGTTTCGAGGGTTTTTGGCAAAAAAGTTTAAATGCTTCCAGAGATAATTCTAAACAACATTAGGGATCTGAATGTTATTGAAACTATTTTTTTGGAAGCCCAATCAGGCCCAAAAACGACATCCTGAAATTTGGCGCCAAAATTCGAATTCGAAAATCAGATAAAAAATTGAAAATTCGCTGCATTTGAAAACCCCCCAAAAAATGATGCAATCTCGTGGCAAAAATCAGAAGAAAATGGTGAGCAAGATCTTCATCGCGGTTCAATGCTGCCAGTGTTCGATGATGCAGGGGAATTTTAGTTGGGTTTGGATCGAGAGTTGAAACTGAGATGCAAAGAAGAAACCTAAATGGAGCAGAATCAGATACCGGAGATGGAGGAGAAGCCTACAGTATGTGTTTGTTATCATTTAGTATAATGCGATTGAAATTGAAAATTGATTTTTTTGTTGTTGGCCTATTTGGCCTCGAAACAGGGCAAACACATGAGTGAAGATGACATGGAGCCAACGAGAGTTCATGAGTTCATACGGAGATGAGGAGCAGAGGACTCATCAGCCAACAATGGTGAAGGAAAAAGTGGCCAAGGATGGGTGAGCTACAAAACAGAAGATGGACAGCAGAGGACTCAATAGCCAAATGGGGAAGAACGTTTCGAAATGGAAGAGTGTGCTTAACACAACAAGAAGATGAACTGGTGGTGAATGGAGAAGCAATGGTGATTTCCAGACCAGAGTCCGTAGTAATAATTATTTGAGTAAATGAAAATACGCACATCATCTCTAAAATCCAAATATTCCATCCTATAAAAGTTAAATAACATTATCTGTCTCAGACATAATCCTAAAAATTCAAACCTGTAAAAACCCTTCAATAATCCTAGAAAATTAGTCTAGGTAAATACTCCATAAAAAATCGACTGCTTATCACGCCTGACAAAAAATGGGCTCATGGCTCTGGCTCTGGCTCTGGCTCACATCCTTATATAAGGAATGTATTTACACTTCATTCATTCCGTGCCAACGAGCCAAGCTTCTCATTAACATCAGATCGCACAGCAGCTTCTTGAAGTACAGTCATTGCCTCAGTCACCTTTGTCTTCAGAGCTTCAGGAGACTCGATGAGATGTAGCACCTCTGTTTGGTCCATCTCCAGCAGCATCCCAGTCACCTTGGATACATGAACGGGCTCAATACTCTTCACAAGGGGATAAAGCTGTTCCCCAAGCATCTGTAAGCGCAACAAGAAAAACAACAATTATGCTTCAGATCTGAATGACTACTTAACCAGTGGAAGTTTTAATTAATATCTCAGAAACTTGACCGATTAGAGTAGAGGAGAAGGGAAATATTACACACCCTAGTACGAGCAGTTGGACTGGCAGACGCCAAGGCAGAAGTAAGAGTCGAAATCGGTACTGGCCCAGGTCGTGGGGCTTCTATAGGAGTCACAGTCATCCCCGAAACCTCAAAAGGCACTGGCACCATTGAAACATCAGATTGGCCTGTACTGCTTCTTGCATTGCCCGTGTATTTAATCCCTTGGTTGGAGTTACGCAAAAACTGAATTGGACAAGTGGGAGGTGAGCAAATAATTAATGGTATTAAGGCACATTCAGCATAAGGCAAGAATCGGAAAATTAATAAATAAATGATAATTAACGCACCTGAGGCTGATGCATCTGATGGGTGTTTCCGCTTCGTCTCAGACCCAATTGCTGACCAGGCTGCCCCTGTCTTTGAAGATGATATGGTGTTATATAGTTTGGTCCACCAGGGCGCATCCTGGGATACATTTGCTGGTGAAAACCATATCCTGCAGCTTGAGTGGGCATTAAACCAGGTGTACCTTGACCAAAATAAAGCTGCTGAGGACCAAGCCTAGGTGCCCCAGGGTGATAGCCAGGAATTCCTGAAGCCAACGGTGACATTCCACCAGGTGCTTGAATTTGAGCAAAATGTGCCTAAAAAAGAAGAAAGAATGAGATATGAGTGAGTGACAAGGGCCAACTTCTAACCATCTAAATTTACAATCACACCAGCATTAGGTATGTTCACTTTGTGCAAATGGCACTTACAACAATGCAACAAATTTAAAGTCTCCAATATAACAACAAACAATGCAATCACAAAGATCACCTGCAGTAGAGCCTTCCTTTCTTCTTTATGTTGGGCAACAGCAACATAGAGAGGTTTCCGACCAATCATCTTCCCATTCATTTCATTCAACTGAAGAAAAAAGCCAGCAATACTTTATGCATTGATAAGATAAAAATAAATATTTGAACGGTGCTAGGGTGGGGTCTAGAGAATTTTCTGAGAATGAAAAGTAGAAACTTACAGCTCTTGTAGCTT
The DNA here is from genome assembly GCA_019454045.1 of Zanthoxylum bungeanum. Classification (NCBI taxonomy): domain Eukaryota; kingdom Viridiplantae; phylum Streptophyta; class Magnoliopsida; order Sapindales; family Rutaceae; genus Zanthoxylum; species Zanthoxylum bungeanum. The sequence goes on along the minus strand of SKCR01004610.1, from coordinate 16,028 downwards.
CCTCAGGCAAAGAAAAGGCAACAAAACCAGAGCCCTTGCTCACCCCCTGTTGATCAAGCATGACCTGAAGGAATTGTATTGATGAAGAACTTTTGTTTTTTTTGAAACAAAGCAAAGTTAAAACATAAGCACAAGAAAGTTATCAAGTAATTTATATAAAATCATACCTTGCATGATGTTATAGTTCCAAACTCGGAAAATAACTCCTTCAGCTTTTCATCATTTATGCTGTCATCCAGATTTTTCAAATACAAATTAGCACCTTTGAGTTTTTCATATCTACTCATTCTTTCCTGTTCAAACTTAGCTCTCAACTCTGTCTCCCTTTCAGCTCTCTTCTGAGCTCTTCCAACATACCAAACCTTGTCACTGTTAGTGGTCCCGTTCAACTTCTCCACCGCTGCAACAGCAGCATCTGGGCTCTGAAAGTTAACAAAACCAAAACATCTAGACTTTTCATTAGAGTCCTTCATGACAATTGCATTGGTGATAGTACCATACCGCCCAAAAACAGTCTTAAGGTCCTCATCAGTCACTGTTTCAGCCAAATTGTTGACATAAACATTAGTGAATGTAGGGGAGACATTCTTTTGAGCCCTTTCTTGGTGTCGAACAAAAAGACCAACATAAACCTGTTTGTCATTAATTAGCATGCCATTCAACAATTTGATCGCCTTTTGTGCAGCTTCCTCATTTTCAAACTGTACAAATCCGTACCCTTTCGATTGACCATTACTATCATTAGCCACTTTGCAAGAAAGCACAGTCCCAAAGGCAGCAAAAGTGTCATATAATGCCTTGTTATCAATTGATGAGTCCAGGTTCTTAATAAAAACATTCGCATATCCACTCTTCCGAATACTAGGATCTCTATGTGAATACATGATCCTGATCGGTTTCCCATTAATAGGCATAAAGTTCAAAGCCTCCTTCGCATTGGTAGCTGCATTAAAAAAACATAACCACGATCAAACACAACCAAACAAAGAACACATATATACACTCCTTGCAAACTCCATTAATTTGAATATTCAACTGCAAGCATAGCATGTATATTATTTAGATTCGATGTTGAATTGAGTTTTGTATAAAATATGAATGGTAGTTATTAGATAACAATATATATATATATAAATGAATCTTACACATCCATTATTATATATGGACGCATGACAGAATAATATAAAAAACTCCAAATTCACCTATATATATCAAATACATTTTATTTTTAAACGTTGGAATCCCGCCGCCAAACCACTCGACCCGAGCTTAAGCGAAGCAACCCGAATGCCCAGGGAAATACACGATTGGACTCAAAATAAGGACCTGAGAACCAAATCTTAAGCCATTTGATACAAAGCCACACTCACATATCAAATACAAATCCAAAAATAGATTTAACATCAATACATAAGTCTTTAGAATTTAGATAAAAATCCCAACTTTAAGGCTATATAGAATCAAATTCAAATTAAAAAATAAAACACAAAAATCGTGCACAATTATTATAATGAGATTAATTGCCTTGGTAAAATAAATAATTAATTAGATGATCAATAGAATTAAAACAAAAACGGTACCGTCTTGAGGATTGCTGAAATTAACGTAAGCGTAACCGAGAGAAGATCGCTTGCTCTGATCACGACAAACCCTAACGGAAACCACCTGAGCCACCTGGTTAAACAGATCATACAATTGGCTCTCGTTCACGCTCTGCTCCAGATCCCCTACGTACAAAGAGACATTCCCGTACCCCGCCGTGATCACAGCCGTTTCCACTCCTGTAACCGCTACAGTTTCTGCCTCTGCACCGTTCGCCGCCATCTCTCTCTCCCTCAACCCAAAAACACAGTAAATTTACGAGAAGAATAAAAATAAAAATAAAAATAAGTCCAGAAACAGCGTAATGTAAGGTAAAAGTTAGCAAATTAGGGTTTGATTGTGGAATCCGGGATATAGATGGAATGCGAATTTCTAATATTTTGTCAATTTATTTTTTTTGTTTTCGATTTTTTTAATTTTTTTAATTTTTTGTTTTATTTCTTCAGAAGAAAGAAGATGAAGGTTTATATAATATATACTGTTTACGTGTTGTGTGTGATGAGATGAGAGTGACAGTAATATGCGATTCGTTGCGTTTCGTGGCGATTAAGGAAAAGCGCACGTGCGCGTCTGTTGACGTGGCGTTTGACAATGTGGCTTGTGGGGCCCGATTTGTCTCGCTTCTCTGTTTTTCTTTCATGCGCTTTTCGGCCTATGAGTTTGCTTGTTGGTTGATTGGTTCGACCAACGTCGCGATACTTCAATGAGAATTTGACACGTGTCGTCACGGGTGCTTTCCGTGGTAGTGCTCACACTTAGGAGTAAATCTTTGGTGCAACAGTGGTATGGATGACATGGTACCACCAACCAATTAAAAAATAACATATTTAATTTTCTTCCTATTTTTTAGTTGTTTTTTGACTTTTTTAGCACGTATGGCAAATGATGATTGGTTTGTTGCATGGATTACGTTGTACCACTGTTGTACCAAAGATTTTCTCCTTGCTTGGGGGCTTTTAGGGAATTTGACTCAAAAGTTATTACGTCATAAATATTTAGGCATTTTGGTTAATTAGGTCAATTAATATGGTTGTAACTACTAATATCCTTTCACAATAACTACAAAATTAAAGGCCACAGCACTCTACTAATATATTGTATACATTCACATTAATTGTCTTTTTAATTCTATTGATAAACAAATATTCTTTTAAATTAAGGTTCCCTTTAAAGTAGGATTTTTTTTTTTTTTTTTACATGGATTATATTTCAAAATTTCTCTCATGGTTTAATCCATTAGGATAGGCAAAATATCTGATCCGATTCGAAATGATTGGATTCGATTTAATCGGGTTTGAACTATATTCCCATTCTTTTATTTTGAGTTATGTATGAGAGTTATTCTAGATTGCAAATGTTAGTGCTGGATCATGCTATGATATTGAAAGTCTAATTGTTCAGATTTATATATTGTCTTTTGGGAGTTTGCCGTGCCTAATTCTCATAATTAATAATAGATGTTATATTTAGGTATATTATCCTTGGATTAGATTAAGAAAATATTAAAGATGAAATTAAGACACCATTAACTTTTGTATAAACTGTCTAAGCATAAATGGTTTAATTAATTTTAATGAAAATAAATGAGATTCCGTAATAGCATATAAATTAACACAAGGAGAAAAATCTTTTTTTTTTTTTTTTTGAAATGTTGGAAACCCTATCGTCAAATTACTCAACCTGAGCTTAAGCGGAACAAGTAAAACTCTCTGCTACCCCAAATTCTTATAAGAAATTGATCGTGATTTTACTACCGCATGCAAACGCACGTATCACTCAAATAATATAGTGACAAATGTCGGATATCGTACCCTCATGTACTTATTATTTCTCTTATTGATACTAAAACTAACATACTTAAATAACCCTAAACAATTGATTACAAGAGAGTGATTAATAAAATTAATTAACTAAAAGAGGAAATAAAGAACAAATAGACAACTCTTGGAGAAAACCTTATGTGCGAGAAGAGTCTAGGGTTGTACTTTCAGCAATTTACTTTCAGCATTTACTTTTCAGTAATTTACTTTCAGCATTTACTTTTCAGCATTTTATTTTATGTATTTTATTTTATTTAAGTTTTTACTAGCCCTACTTATGTGTTGTAACTAAGTTAGTTATCTGGGGTTGTGATGAATTCTAATATCACCAGTTTATAAGGGGTTATTTTATAGCTTGGGAAATTTAAAGGTTTACTTATTAAGTCTTAAGCTTAATGCTTCTTGTTGTCTGATCACCAATAAGATTGATGTGGTAAATCTAAAATAAACTCGACAAAGGAATTTTAGGTTTCAGCCTTAGACTTAATAGCCCACGATCTTCCTTGATGATAGATAACCCTTTAATAGATTTCCTTACAGGATAGACATATACCTGTCGGGCAGGGGTAGCCATAATTGGAACTTAAATTTAATGAATTCAGATAATTTGATTGACATTGACATATGGTTCAATTGGGTTAAACTGGGTATTTGCGTCTGACCATCGACAGAGGCTTTCGCATAATTTATTGTTCTAGGTTAGTAAACCGATTTATTACACAAACATGAAATAACCACTTCATCTTTTAAAGATATTAGAACGATTCACAACCCTAGATAGTTTTTAATATTGAATTTTCTTAAACCTACTTTTGTGCAATTTTATTTACTTGTTTTAAATTTAGAATCATCACCATTTTAAATCAATCAATCAACCTATTAGATACTAGTAATCATTTGACCTCATAAAATTAATTGATTTGGTATTAAGTCCTCATGGGATCGATACTTTTTATACTACTTGAACGATACGTACGCTTGCGTTATACGTGTGTGTTTACGCCGGTCAAGTTTTTGGCGCCGTTTCCGGGGACTTATTTATCTTTCACTATTAGTTTTAAGGTTAGATACCTTTACTTGTATCTAATTTTCTTTTTACTTATTGTTTTTTTTTTCTTGTGTTTCAGGTTCTCAGAAACTTCATGAGACGAACCAGAAGCTTTGAACTCCGACCCCTCCGCTTGACCCGAAGAAATTGAAAGAACCATCAGACAGTTGAGAAGGGAAATGCGAGAAGGCCAAGAAGCTTTAATCAACATGGAACCTGAACCTTTGGAGGTTGCACCACCAATTCCCCATCGAGACAGAACTATTCCGGTGGCTGACAGACTCATTTCATGTATTGTACTTCCTCCTTACCCTCCATACCAGCAAATGCATGTGACATCAAAACATGCATTCAGATGATTCAGCAGTCAGTTCAGTTTGGGGGAATGCAACTGAAGATCCTAATGCCCACATCAGCAACTTCCTGGAAGTTTGCGGCACTTTCAATTACAACCGAGAAGCTGAAGAAGCAATGAGACTGCGTATTTTCCCATACTCCTTGAAGGTAGAGCTAAAGCTTGGCTACATTCACTACCAGCAGGTTCCATCACAACTTGGAACACTTTAGCCACCAAATTTCCTGCAAAGTACTTTCCACCAACCAGAACTGGAAAGCTGAGGAATGACATCACATCCTTTGTACAACAAGACTCGGAAACTCTCTACGAAGCTTGGGAAATGTACAAAGATTTGCTCCGAAAATATCCTCACCATGAGATTCCAAAATGGCTTCAAGTCCAAACCTTCTATAATGGACTTTCTGGACTGATGAGAACCATAATCGATGCTGCTGCTGGAGGAGCTTTAATGGAAAAATGAGAAGATCAAGCCTGGGACCTAATCGAAGAAATGGCCAACAACAATTCCTTGTGGCCAACAGAAATGAGCATGATCCAAAGAATTGCAGGAATTTATGAAAGTGGAGCCAATATAGCAGTCAACGCCAAGCTGGATCAGATATGCAAATTCATGGAGACTCTCAGCACTGGATCCACAAGTTCACACCATATGGAGGAGCACCAGAACCAAACCAACTTGAAGAGACGGTGAATTATGTCAACAATTTCAACAGACAGGGGAACAATCCATATTCCAACACCTACAACCCAGGGTGGAGGAATCATCCCAATTTTCATGGAGCAACAATTCAGGACAAAAGAACAATCCACCACCTGGATTCCAACAGCAGAACTATCCACCACCAGGATTTCAACAACATAACAAAGGCCAGGAACATGAAAATAACCAGAAATGAAAGAATGGATTAAAGAGATGTTCAAAAGCAACAAGCAGCATATGATGCTATCTTTCAAAGCCAATCTGCTTCCATCAAAGCACTGGAGAATCAAATCGGACAACTGGCCAATGCTCAAAGTTATAGACCGCCAGGTAATCTTCCCAGCAACACAGAACCCAATCCAAGGAACCGAGGGAAGGAGCAATGTCATGCCATCATGTTAAAAAGCGGTACTGAAATCAACAAAGATGTTGGAGTCAAAACAACTGCTGAGGAAGTTCCAAAAGAAACAAAGCAACAGATGGAGGAAAAAGAAGTAAAGGAAAAAGAACAGATCACTCCACCTCCACCTTTTCCTCAGCATCTTCAAAAAACAAACTGGACAGGCAGTTTGCTCGTTTCCTGGAGGTGTTCAAAAAGCTGCACATCAACATTTCATTTGCAGAAGCCTTGGAACAAATGCCCAGCTATGTAAAATTCATGAAAGATATTCTTTCACGAAAACGGAGATTGGGAGATTACGAGACAGTAGCATTGACAGAAGAATGCAGCGCGCCATCATTCAGAGGAAGCTTCCCCCAAAGTTGAAAGATCCTGACAGTTTCACCATTCATTGCATCATAGGAGAACATAACTTTGGTAGGGCTTTATGTGATTTAGGTGCAAGTGTTAACTTGATGCATTTTTCTATTTTCAGGAAATTACAGATTGGAGAAACAATGCCAACTTCAGTCTCTCTACAACTTGCTGATAGAACGCTCGTATTTCCAAGAGGCGTAGTTGAGGATGTGTTGGTCAAGGTTGACAAATTCATTTTCCCAGTAGATTTTATTGTCCTTGATATGGAGGAAGACGCAGACGTGCCAATCATCATCGGGAGACCATTCTTGGCTACATGGCGAACCATTATTGATGTACAAAAAGGAGAATTAACCATAAGGGTACATGACCAAGAGGTAACATTCAATGTTTTCAAGGCCATGAATTTCCCAGATGATGAAAAGAATGAGGAATGTTTCAGACTTGATGTGATACACAGTACCATTCAGAACTCCAATGCAATGCAAAGTTCTACTGACAAACTTAAAACATGTCAATTGCCTGTGGAGCCTGAAGATAAAGCGTCGTTTGCACTGAAAAAGCCAATTCTTGCACTACAAGCAACATAAGAGAAAAAGTTCCACCATCTCAACGAATTGGAGGAATTCCACAATCAGCCTTTTGAGGATGCCAAATTGTACAAAGAAAAGGCCAAGAAGAGACATGATGAGAAGTTAGTGCGCATACAACTGGAACCAGGGCAGAAGGTACTGTTAAACAAATCAAGGGTGAAATTCTTCCCATGGAAGCCAAAATCACGGTGGTCAGGTCCATTTGTGATCACCAAAGTTTTACCAGATAGAGCCATTGAGATACATGATCCTGACTCCAACAAAACTTTCAAGGTTAAAAACAAGCGTGTTAAGCACTAATGGGGAGAATCATTTGAGCGACAAAAAGAAAGTGTCACACTTTCAGATCCAGCCTAACGTTCGAGAAGTCACGTCTAGCCGTCGATGTTAAACTTAGCGCTCGCAATGAGGCAACCCATACAATTTGTGTATATTTATGATCTGATGTGTTTTATTTTTGTGTGTTTAATTTTTGCAGGTAAAGTCATTTCACGATGGAAGAAGTTCTCGCAAATCTTCACAAGCAATTTCCTTTCTTCTCCCCTCAAAACTCTCTGATGAAAGTCTACAAAGCTCGCTTGGAACGAATGAGATTACTAACGATCCATGGTGTTCCTAATGATATTCGTTGGGTAATTGAAGCACGGGTTCGATTGGCAGGTGAGTCTTCTGACTCTTTTATTTCACATCTGCTGGTTTTTGGAAGAAGCACCTATGCAAAGAACGTAGAGCTAAGCAAATGGGTGTTTGTTATAAATGTGCACGCTGGAATTGCAATACTCGTTGTCGTTCTTTAGGAATGGTGTCTGATAATCGCGATGATAAAATTAAATTCATTAGGGATGGCTTGAGTAAGGAGTCTGTAGATGATATATCTTCAACTCTTGAGACGCATCCTAGTGGATATGTTCATATAGCCATTCGCAAATTGCATACACAATTCCAAAAAGAAAGACAACAGTTAAGTCTCGGGAATCTGACTCAAAAGACCCTGTTTGCCAATTTATAAGAAAATTGGATGGGAAGCTTGTCCATGACGCATAGACGTCAATTAAGCCGTAAATTTCTGTAAATATTATATCTCTTTGTCTTTTCCTATAATTGTGATTTGTTTTGTTGTTTTCTTTTATTTTCTCCGACATGATCCAAACTTTTTGACTATCACGATTTATTTTACTATTAACTAATAATTGTCATTTGGCAGGTACTAGTGCTATTATTTTACTCATCCTTTTTCAGGTGTTATAAATTTAATTCATCATTGCACTTTTGAAGACATCCAGAGTAAAACATGGAAGCCATTTCAAGAAGACGAGTTGAAACATCTGTGTGTTTTGCGGAACTAGTGTTGGTGTTAAGCCACAATATGTAGAAGCAGCACGGGAATTGGGTCGAGTCTTAGCTGCAAGGAATATGCACTTAGTATATGGCGGAGGCAATATTGGACTTATGGGGATCGTTTCAAAAGCCGTACAGGAAGGAGGCAGTCACATTTTGGGAATCATTCCAAAACCCTTGGCAGAGGAAAATATTATTAGACCATCAAACGGAGATGAACTGATCGTGCCAGGTATATCTGAACGATTGGTAGAAATGATTAACCGTGCTGATGCTTTTATTGCCTTGCCAGGTGGCTTGGGCACATTGGAGGAAATTTTTATAGTACTATCTTGAGCGAACTTGAACATACACCAGAAACCAATTGGGTTGTTTAACGTTGATGGATTTTATGATTTTCTTTGTGTGTTTCTTGATGATGCTCGGAGAATGGGTTCGTGTCAAAACCTATGAAAGAACTCTTCTATACTGCCAGAACTGCTGTGGATCTAATAGACCAACTTTTAGCCTATGAACTACAAGTTGACCCTATCCTTTCAAAGATAAATTGGTCCGAGGACGATCGTGGTAAGAGGCGTCGGATTAATCTAGATCTTAACCTTTAATTTCCTGTAGAATTTCAGCTAACCATGTATTATCTTCTAAACTCTTCTTCTACTGTTTAAGACATTGGGGACAATGTCTCATTTAGGTTTGGGGGAGGGAATTAGTTGATTAGTACCTTATTTTTAGTTGTGTGTTGTTTTTATTTTTAGTCCAAAATTTTTCGAAAAATACAAAAAAAAAATTAAATTTTTTTCAAAAATTAAAAAATATTTTGTGTTTTTGTGTTTTTATTTTGACTAAAAAGGTGAAATTGGTAAGAGATAGCTGTGTAAGGAATTTCCCTCCTGAGACGTATCTCAAACCATTTTTGAAACAAGTTAGTTTTTATTTATTTCATTTTAAATTATTTAATTTGTAAATTCTCCATAAAACTCACTAAAATGGATCTTCATATGCTCAGTTAGCAGATATTATCAACATGCATTGTAACATACGGACATGAGCTAAATTTAAAAGTTTGTAATATTCAGTGCTATAGTTTAATTGGAGGAAGCATCTCAAAAAGTTATGGAGTAAGAAAAAAAAACATATGAGATCCGAGTTATTAAGTCTGTAAGGGTGTTTTAACACCTAGTGCCCTAAAGCCTACTGGTTTGGGAGTCACTGGCCTAAAGCTCGCTAATGAATCAAATATGATGCAAAAATATATATATATCTGAAGTCTGAGTAATTAAGTCCGTAGGGGTGTCTTAACACCTGGTGCCCTAAAGCCAACTGGTTTGGGAGTCACCGACCCAACACTCGCTACATAGATGGAAGATATTTTATATAAATAAAAAAAATAAAAAATCAAAGAATAAAATCAGAAAAATCAGAAAAATTATTCCATTACTGCAAAAAGATGTGAATTCTGATAAACTTAGGACACAAATATTACTCTCTTATCAACTGCACTTGTGACTGTTGTGGGCAAAATGAGTTGATAATATTTTGTCGACTGTGTATATGGAGAATGGTAAAATAATCGGAGAATTTACTTATTCGGTAATTTAGAATGAAACAAAACAATTATTAACTTTGATTAGATGTTTCATATGTTTAGTCACTAACTTCTTTATTATCTTTTCTCTTGTCTTTTTGCTTTTGTGTGCATTAGTTTTATTATATTTTTTACTTTTGTAAAACGTTTGTGGGTATCGTTACTGTAAGCCATCACGAGAGATAACTCGTCCACTAGGGACACCTAGGGGTTTAAAGGCTTGTTGCATATGCTAAATGCAACCGTGATCCTTACGAAAATGGCTTAGTTTAATTTTAATTGTTTCTTGTATTTTATTTTGTTATTTTGCTCGAGGACTAGCAAAATGTTAGGTTTGGGGGTGTGATTAGCGGAAAATATATCAATATTTACCGCCCCTTTTACTTATATTTTGTTTAGTTTCTCGGGTTTGATGATGTTTTGATGTGTTTTAGTTTTTTTGCAGATAAAATAATATTGGGACACAATAAAATCATTTAGGATGAAATGTGGTCAAATAAGAGCAAAAATTAGACTTGACATATTAATTTTGGAGATTGGAAACTTGAAAGGGCGTTTTTAACGAAGTGCAGTTTTGGAAATTCCAATTTTGCGCATCTGTCGTATTTTGGGCATAACTATTTATTCTGATATCGGATTGAGCTGATTCAAGTTCCAAATTAAGAGAACTCAACGATCTACAACTTTGAAAAATAAAATAATTTCTAATTCTGAATATTTCATGCCCGAAATTGATGAACTATCCAGAATATGTTGTGTGTAATTATTAAAGTCATTTTCAATCATTTTCAAAGCAAAAAATAAATTAATAAATAAATAAAAAAATTATCAAATCACCACCAAACATGATAAGAATTAGTGGAGCATTAATAATGGATTTGGTGGAGCAATTAGTGGAGCAATTAATAATAGATTTGGTGGATGATTTGATGGAGGTAAAATTTTTGCCTATAAATACCAAGCCATTTCATTTGTAAATTCATACTTTCTTCTAAGGAATTCCTTAATAATACTAAGAAGATTGTATCTTATTTGTTTATTTACAGCTTTCAGTAATTAATTTCCGCTTTCGCATTTTCTTTTCTTTACTTTTCAGTTTTTACTTTCCGCAATTTACTTTATACGCACATACTTTTCTTTCTTTAATTTTCATTTTTTTTTTTCAGTAATGAGAAGGTAACTCCCATTTGCTGGGGTAAAAGGTAAAACTTTTATTACTATATTTAGATTAATCTCCCTTAATTATAATATATAAACTAGTTAAAACCTGACTTAACGAGGATACCACCATATTGGTCGGTTGGTAATTATTTAAATTGGTTTTAACCTGACTAAACTGGATACCGTCTGATTGGTCGGTTGGTAATTAATTATTAATTTGACTTAATCTGGATACCGCCTATATGGCTGGTTGGTAATTATCATGTAAAGTTAATATATTATATTAAGGGAGATATCTAAAATAGAAGTAATAAAAGTGGATCCTTTTACCTCAGTATTTTCTTTTATTGTACTTTACATTATTTACTTTTCAGCAATTTACTTTCAGCATTTTACTTTTCAGTATTTACTTTCACATTTACTTTTCAGCATTTAATTTTCAGTATTTAATTTTAGCATTTACTTTCCGTCATTTACTTTTCAGCAATTTACTTTTCAGCATTTTACTTTATGTCTTTTTATTTTATTTAAGTTTTTACTACCCTAGTTATGTGTCATAACTAAGTTAGTTATCTGGGGTTGTGATGATTCTAATATCACCGGTTTATAAGGGGTTATTTTATAGTTTGGGTAATTTAAAGGTTTACTTATTAAGTCTTAAGCTTAATGCTTCTTGTTGTCTGATCACCAATAAGATTGATGTGGTAAATCTAAAATAAACTTGACAAGGAATTTTAGGTTTCAGCCTTAGACTTAATAGCCCACGATCTTCCTTGAGGATAGATAACCCTTTAATAGATTTTCCTTACAGGATAGACATTACCTGTCGGGCGGGGGTAGCCATAATTGGAACTTAAACTTAATGAATTCAGATAATTTGGTTGACATTGACATATGGTTCAATTGGGTTAAACTAGGTATTTGCGTCTGACCATCGACAGAGGCTTTCGCATAATTTAGTGTTCTTGGTTAGTAAACCGATTTATTACACAAACATGAAATAACCACTTCATATTTTAAAAGATATTAGAAAGATTCACAACCCTAGATAGTTTTTAATATTGAATTTTCTTAAACCTACTTTTGTGCAATTTTATTTACTTGTTTTTAAATTTAGAATCATCACCATTTTAAATCAATCAATCAACCTGTTAGATACTAGTAATCATTTGACCTCATAAAATTAATAGATTTGGTATTAAGTCCTCGTGGGATCGATACTTTTTATACTAGAATGATACGTACGCTTGCGTTATACGTGTGTGTTTACGCCGGTCACTAAGCACGCAAACAATATGAGTTCATGCACTTTTTATTCAATTGGGTTGTTATTATAAATTGTTAACCTAAGATACTAAATTATCTACAAGCCTCTTTCGATAATTTTTCGATTAAGTCAATTATCTATATGTATATATTAACTAATTTAAACCAAATCTATTAAGATCAAGTTCTAATATTGGCTACGCATGCCCTGCAATGATATGTCTATCTTGTATGAAGATTTATTTACATAATTAGATCATGCGCTATTATTCCCACGGCTAACCCAAATTTCATCTGTCGAGTTCTAAGGATTTACCACGACTATTCTATTGGTGATCAAGCAATAGAACATGCATTTAAACACAAAAATAATAAACAACCATATAACAAACCCAACAGAATAAAAAGATGCCAATTAATTAAACAAATGCTTAAAATTATGGGGTGGCAAAACGAATCAACGAATCGAATTTGTATCGAATCCTAAACGAATCGAATCAAAATGTGATGGATTCGTATTCGATTCATTTATTAAACGAATCCTAATATCATGATTCGTATTCGATTCGTTTAATAAACGAATCGAATACGAATATTCGTTTATTCGTTTAGTTAATGATATTATTTAATAAAATAATTTACCACACTTGATTTACATTAATTCTTCATAAATATACATATGAAATATATAATTAATATATTTACTAAAATACCTCACCAAATATCGAAAATATTACTTTTTCTATCATAATTAGCTATAATTTCTTGAATATTAATTGAAAATTAACAAGAACTAGTAAATAAAAATAATAAACAAATCCTAAACGAATAAACGAATCAATGAGCTTAAATTCGTATTCGATTCGTTTAATAAACGAATCGAATCGAATTGACCCATTTATTAAACGAATCTATTTTTTCAAACCCGTATTCGCTTTAAAGCGAATCGAATCGAACGAATAAACGAATCCTGACCCAAATTGCCACCCCTACTTAAAATCCATTTGTTTAATTACACATAATATTCAATAATTGCAAACTAATCAATATTGCAAGGCAAGAACTCATGAAGATAAAACTAGAGAAGAAGAGAAGAAAGACGGTGGCCGGAGTGTGACCAACGCAAGGAGAAGACGATGGCTTTGATTATTATTTTTTTTGGGGATGGGGTCGTTTTTGAGGATTTAGGGAAATTATAAATATTTTTCAATTTCTAGAAACTTCTAGGTTTATATAGAAAAGTTTCAAAAATTACCACTAGGCCCCCACGAATTTGCACTTTGGTCCTTCTTCATGGACTATTTCGGTAATTCTCAAAATTGAGGCTCTTCATGTGAGAATTTCGAAAAGTGTTCAACATGAAAGTTGTTCGTCTCGGAAAAACGAGTCTGATGGTTCAAGATTCATCCCAATCGGAGTTTGTTTCCTATATTTATAGCCGAGACAAGAAACTTTTACGTGTATAACCACTACAAGAATTATGGCTTTTAGCGTCCAACGATTTAGCGTCGAAAATTATTTCGACGCTAAAAATTACTTTTAGCGTCGTAATTAATATTCGACGCCAAATATCAAGATTTTAGCGACGAAAACAATTTTCGACGCCAAATATTCAACTTTTTTCGTCGAAAACAGTTATCTAAGCTAAAAGTACAGTTATAGCGTCGAACAATATTCGACGCTAAATTATTTTACTATTACAATATTTTTTGGCGCTAAATGTTATACTTTTAGCGTCAAATATATTAGTCGACGCCAAAAACTAACATTTAGCGTCGACTAAGTAGCGTCGCTAAAGGTTTATGAAGATTCCACCGACAATCCTTTAATCTTTAACATCTAAATTTATGTCGATGCTAAAAATCGGACATTTAGCGTCTAATAAACTGTTTCGACGCTAAAAATCACAACAATTAGCGTCGAATTTATTGTTTCGACGCTAAATATAGATTAAAATGCAGAATGCCACCAACCCTTCTCCCCTCTGTTTTTTTCTCCCATTCTCTTCATTTTCATCCTCTGAAATCTCAGAATCCGTCCTCTGCAACCTCAAAACTCTCCTACAAATTTTCAATAAAATTGTAATTAATTTTCCATAAGGTAAGTCTTCTTTTATATTTCTTTATTATTTTTCAATTTTTATGATTATGTTTATGATATACTTTTTGTTAATGGTTTATGGTTCATATATGTAGATTAAGTTAATTAATTAACTAAATAGAATTTTTCTGTAAACTATTTACTTTATCAACTAAATATATATGTCTATGCTTAAATAAATAATTAATGAATTAGTAATGTTGATGAATGTAATATGATATTTAATAATTATATTATTATATAGGTATTTTTTCGCTTAAATGGATAGAAATTGGATGAGCTCGCTGGATAGATTGAGTGTTGAATATCGTAATGGAGTGTATGAGTTTATGGAAGTCGCAAAGCAACATATTGATGCAGAAGGTCGTGTTCGGTGTCCATGTGCAAATTGTTTGAATAGGATAGGGAAACGGTTAGATGAAGTTCATAATCATTTATACATGCCAGGAATATCACCAACTTACCGTACGCGGATTTATCACGGTGAGCAGTATAATTCTCAGTCACGGTTTATTGATTCCGGTGAAGGGAGCAGTAGTTACAATCAACCTGTAAACGATGAGATAACCGATGCTTTGCATGACTTACAAGGTCCACAACTTGGTCATAGTGTCAGTGGTGACATGCCAGTGTTAAGTGGAAATGATCAAAATTTTATTTAGTGAACTACTTGATGAGGCAAAAAAAATTCCATTTAAGGTGCTGGAATGTCGATCTTGAATTTCGTTGTGGAATTATTACACATTAAAGTGATCAACAGAATGACCAAAAAAAGTATTGATATGATGCTAGAGTTACTGGCCAAATGTTACCGGTTGGAAGCGAATTGCCTAAGTCGTACTTGTTGGATAATATGACCCATAGCGTCACTATTTGTACATATCATGGTGTTGTTGTACAAATTAACTATGTGACAAAGGAGATTTCACTCTTATCATTTGTGATTCGATCACCTTAGATGTATAAATGATTAGAGGTCCCTATGATTTATTCCTGGACGGAGAATGATATGAGACAGTATCAGTCCACGAAGGATTAATCATTAAATATCCGTAGCCGGAGTATTATCGAGACAGGACATCGATAATGCGGAATAGGCTAGTATTGCACTTGTGCGCGTTGTGAGGGCACAACGGCATAGTTCTCATATATTTAAGTATTGGATACTTATGCAAGTGCGATAGGAGGTTGTGTTTCACCGATGGTACGGGAAACAGCTTCGCTCTGGATAGACCCCTCGGAATCCCATTGGTATTATGACTATGTGTCTATGGGAGGCCGAAATCAGGGTAGGTGTGTATAGTCTTAACCTGAGACTTACATCGCTAATACTTACGATAATCGATAGACTTTGGTCTTGGTGGTACAGGGCTTTAACCGGTTCTGCGTACACCACTTCTGGGTTATCAGAGAGTCGTAGTGTATTGGGTGTGATGTCAAGACGTAAGTATCACTTCAGTCATAGTGGAGATGATGTCACGCAGGATACGGTACTAGTGCTCTTGAGTGTTGCGCAACCAATCGGGATATTGTGACCAGGTCATGAATATCCGATTATAGAGACTATGTTACCAGACATCCGACATGTGCTTCGGACGGGGCAGACACTTATCCAGCCCCAGCCCTAGCACGTGACTATCCGATACTGGGCTGATAGCACAATACAATTGGTATACTACTACGCTTGATATAGATCTTAA
>SKCR01004609.1:0-26281 GCA_019454045.1 Zanthoxylum bungeanum | reverse complement strand
GTCTTCCTCCATATCAAGGACAATAAAATCTACTGGGAAATAATTTGTCAACCTTGACCAGCACATCTTCAACTATACCTCTCGGAAATACGAGCGTTCTATTAGCAAGTTGCAGTGAACTAAAGTTGCATTGTTTCTCTCCAATCTGTAATTTCCTGAAAATAGAGAAAGACATCAAGTTAACACTCGCACCTAAATCACACAAAGCCTTACCAAAGTTTGTTCTCCTATGACGCAAGGAACAGTGAAACTGCCAGGATCTTTCAACTTCGGGGGAAGTTTCCTCTGAATGATGGCACTGCATTCTTCTATTAATGCTACTGTCTCGTAATCTCCCAATCTCCATTTTCGTGAAAGAATATCTTTCATGAATTTGGCATAGGTGGGCATTTGTTCTAATGCTTCTGCAAATGGAATGTTGATATGCAGCTTTTGAAGATCTCCAGGAACCGAGAAAACTGCTTGTCCAATTTGTTCTTCTGAAGACGCTGAGGAAAAGGTGGAGGTGAATGATCTGTTCTTTTTCTTTCTTTTGCTTCTTTTTCCTCCATCTGCTTGTTGCTTTTTATTTGGAACTTCCTCAACACTGTTTTGGCTCCAACATCTTTGTTGATTTCAGTACCGCTTTTTAACATGATGGCATGACATTGCTCCTTCCCCATGTTCCTTGGATTTGGCTCTGTGTTGCTAGGAAGGGTACCTGGCGGTCTGTAACTCTGAGCATTGGCTAGTTGTCCGATTTGATTCTCTAGTGCTTTGATAGAGGCAATGGCTTTGATTCAATGCTACTTGATTTTGAAAAATAGCATCATATCTTGCTGCTTGAGAGTCGTGTTTTGCTTCCTCCATCTTTTTCAAGTAGGTCAACACTTCTGTTATTCCATGTTCATTTACCTGCTCCTGGCCTTTGTTCTGTTGTTGGAATTCAGGTGGTGGATAGTTCTGTTGTTGACCTGAATTGTTGCTCCATGCGAAATTAGGATGATTCCTCCACCCTGGGTTGTAAGTGTTGGAATATGGATTGTTCCCCTGTCTGTTGAAATTGTTGACATAATTCACCGTCTCTTCATGTTGGTTTAGTTCTGGTGCTCCTCCATATGGTGAACTTGTAGATCCAGTGGTAAGAGTCTCCATAATTTGCATATCTGATCTAGCTTGGCGTTGACTGCTGTATTGGCTCCACTTTCATAAATTTCCTGCCCTGCAATTCTTTGGATCATGCTCCTTTCTGTTGGCCATAAAGAATTGTTGTTGGCCATTTCTTCGATTAGGTCCCAGGCTTGATCTTCTCCTTTTGCCATCAAGGCTCCTCCAGCAGCAGCATCGATTGTGGTTCTCATTATTCAGAAAGTCCATTGTAGAAGGTCTGAACTTGTAGCCACTTTGCGATCTCATGATGAGGACATTTCCGGAGTAAATCTTTGAATCTTTCCAAGCTTCGCAAATGGATTCTGAATCTTGTTGCATGAAGGATGTGATGTCATTCCTTAACTTTGCAGTTCTGGCTGGTGGAAAGTATTTTGCAAGGAATTTGGTGGCTAGAGTGTTCCAAGTTGTGATGGAACCTGCTGGTAGTGAATGTAGCCAAGCTTTAGCTCTGTCCTTCAAGGAGTATGGAAAAACTCGCAGTCTCATTGCTTCTTCAGCTGCTCGGTTGTAATTGAAAGTACCGCAACACTTCCAGGAAGTTGCTGATGTGGGCATTAGGATCTTCAGTTGCATTTCCCCCAAACTGCACTGACTGCTGAATCATCTGAATGCATGTTTTGATGTCATCCGCATTTGCTGGTAAGGGAGGAAGTACAATACAGGAAATGAGTCTGTCAACCACCGAATGGTTCTGTCTCGAATGGGAATTGGTGGTGCAACGTTCAAAGGTTCAGGTTCCATGTTGACTAAAGCTTCTTGGCCTTCTAGCCTTTCCCTTCTCAACTATCTGATGGCTCTTTCAATTTCTGGGTCAAGCGGTGAAAGTTCAAAGCTTCTGGTTCGTCTCATATAGTTTCTGAAAACCTGAAACACAAGAAAACAACAACAATAAGTAAAAAGAAATTAGATACAAGTAAAGGTATCTAACCCCTAAACTAATAGTAAAATATGAATAAATCCCTGGCAACGGCGCCAAAAACTTGACCGGCGTAAACACACGCGTATAACGCAAGCGCACGTATCGTTCAAGTAGTATAAAAATATCGATCCCACAAGGACTTAATATCAAATCTATTAATTTTATGAGGTCAAATGATTACTAGTATCTAACAGGTTGTTTGATTGATTTGAAATGGTGACGATTCTAAATTTAAAAACAAGTAAATAAATTTTTCAAAAATAGATTTTAAGAAAATTCAATATTAAAAACTATCTAGGGTTGTGATTTCTTCCAATATCATTTTAAAGATGAAGTGGTTATCTTATAGTTGGATAATATTGATTTATTAACCTGGAACACTAAATTATGTAAAAGCCTCTGTCCGATGGTCAACTACAAATATCCAGTATAACCTAATTGAACCATATGTCTATGTCAACCAAATTACCTGAATTCATTAAGATTAAGTTCCAATTATGCTACCCCCGCCCGACAGGTATATTCCTATCCTGTAAGGAAATCTATTAAAGGGTTATCTATCCTCAAGGAAGATCGTGGGCTATTGAGTCTAAGGCTGAAACCTAAAATCCCTATGTCTAGTTCATTTTAGATTTACCAGATCAATTTTATTAATGGCCAGTTAATGAAAAAAGCATTAAGTTTAAGACTCAATAAATAAATCTTTATATTACCCAAGTTATAATCTAACCCTTATAAAACGGTGATATTGGATTTCATCACACACCCCAATAACTAATTTAGTTACAACACATAACTAGGGCTAGTAAAAACTTGAAAATAAAAGACATAAAAAATACGGTAAAGTAAATACTGAAAAATAAGTTACAATAAAATAAAATGCTAAGGTAAAAGGAATTACTTTTACTTCTACTAATTTAGATATCTCCCATAAAATAATATATAAACTTGTGATTCTTTTTCCAACCAGCCATATAGGCGGTAACCTGATTAAGTCAAATTAAGTCCAACCAGCCATAAGGCGGAACCAAAATTAAATTACCAACCGACCAATCTGGCGGTATCCTTTATTAGTCAGGTTTAAACCAGATTAAAATGAATTACCAACCGACCAATCTGGCGGTATCCTTTTAAGTCAATATTTTAAATAGTGAATATATTATTTTTAAGGGAGATTAATCTAAATAGTAACAGTAAAAGAATTACCTTTCACCCTAGCTGGGGGAGTTACCTCCTCATGGTAAATAATAAAAACTGTAAAAAGTAAAAAGTAAAAATTAAATTACTATATTAACAAAACGTAATTAAAATTAATTACAAAACTAAAAAAACTAAAAAAACTAAAAATTAAAAGAAAGTAGAGAGAGAAACTCTCTCTTTAGATAGAATATAAGAGAGAGAGTGGTGCACTGAATTCTGAAATCTCGAGCTCAATTTATAGGCTCGGTAGGCTTCCAGCGTCGCGACGCCAGGGCCCTCAGCGTCGCTACGCCAGCTTTTGTCGACGTGGCAAGCTCTGGTTCATCTGTTTGAAGATTCTGGATAAGCTGATAAGGTGACACGTGGCGAGGTGGTTGGGCTTCAATTATTGTGACACGTGGCGGCTTCTGATTGGTCGATAAGATTCTTATCCGCCACGTGTCAGATAAGGATTAGATACTCAATGATTTGCGCTGACGTGGCGGTGAGGTGGCGATGACGTGGCGACACGTGGGAAAGAGACTGTCGGCACCGTAAAATTGCGACACACGTGGCACTTCCTGATTGGCTGATGATGATGTGGCACGACACGTGGCAATGTTGACTTGTTGACTTGCTGACATGGCTGATGATATGGAGACACGTAGGATGCCACGTGGCACACGTGGCGATGATGACTGTCAGCACCGTAGGATGCTACACGTGGCACGGCGCATGTTAGCAGATCGGCTTTGATGGTGACACGTGGCACGGCGCATTTTAGCAAAGTCAAACTTTTCTCAGATTCTGATTTGTGGACCCGGCGCATGTTAGCACTGTTCGGCGCATTTTAGGCGTCGCGACGCGGAAGGTCTTGGCGTCGCGACGCTGACAATTTACTGAAATGTCCTTTTTGTCCAATTTTCACTGTTTTGGCCCAAATCACCTCCAGAATGTCCTGAAACTTTATTTATCTACAAAATAACACAAAACACATCAAAACGTTCACAAAACTCAAGAAACTATACAAAATAGTAGGTTAAAAGAGTGGGAAATAGTGATATAAATACCACTCATCAACTACTTGAAAGAATTTTGTATTCTTTCACAGTGGACTCCTCCTGGAACACCGCAATTAAACGGTGTGTCCGAACGGAGAAACCGAACTTTATTAGACATGGTAAGGTCTATGATGAGTCGCACTGAGCTGCCTATTTCCTTCTGGGGATATGCATTAAACAGTGCAATACTTATTTTGAATAAGGTTCTGTCAAATTCTGTTCAACAGACTCCGTATGAGATATGGACAGGAAAGAAACCGGGTTTCTCATTCCTGAAGATTTGGGGATGCTGGGCATACGTCAAACGTTTGGAAGGTACCAAACTTGAACCCAAATCGGATAAATACCTATTCGTAGGATATCATAGGGAAACCAAAGGATATTACTTCTATCACCCACAAGAGAACAAAGTATTTGTTGCTCTACATGCGGTTTTCCTTGAGAAGGAATTCCTAAATGCAGTGGTTAGTGGGAGGAGAGTAGAACTCGATGAAAATCGGAGTGATACTGTTCCTGGCATAGAATCCTCAATGGAACATGAACAGTTCATCAGGGATGAATCTGTACCACAATCTTCGATTACACAAGGACCGCGTAGGTCGGAGAGAGTTAGGAAACAACCTGAGAGGTATGGGTTTCTGATCTCACCTCATGTAGATATTAATCTCATTGAGGATGAAGAACCGACTACGTATGAGGAAGCGATACAAGATATCGATTCCGCTTTATGGCAAGAGGCCATGAAGTCCGAAATGGATTCCATGTACACCAACCAAGTTTGGACACTGGTTGATGCACCAGAAGGCGTAAAGCCTATTGGATGTAAATGGGTCTTCAAGAAGAAGATCGACATGGATGGCAACGTACAAACGTACAAAGCTAGGCTTGTAGCGAAGGGGTATCGTCAAAGACATGGTGTCGATTACGATGAAACTTTCTCACCCGTTGCCATGATTAAATCCATTCGGATAATGATTGCGATAGCTGCATATTTCGATTACGAGATATGGCAGATGGACGTCAAAACCGCTTTCTTTAATGGAAACCTTTTGGAGGATGTTTATATGCAACAACCTGACGGTTTTGTCGTGCCGAGACTTGCAAACAAGGTTTGTAAGTTAAATCGATCCATTTATGGATTGAAGCAAGCGTCGCATTCTTGGAACCAACGCTTTGATGAGATCATAAAAGAATATGATTTCGTTCAAAGCGAGATGATCCTTGTGTATATAAGAAGAAGTGGGAGAGCACTGACATTCATTGTCCTTTACGTTGATGATGTATTGCTTATTGGCAATGACATTCCCATGTTAACGTCGGTGAAAGCTTGGCTTTCATTGAAATTCTCCATGAAAGAACTGGGAGAAGCAGCCTTTATTCTAGGAATAAAGATCTACATAGATAGATCTAGAAAGTTGGTTGGACTCTCCCAGAGTACGTACATTGAAAAAGTGTTGAAGAGATTCAACATGGATCAGTCCAATAGGGGACTGTTGCCAATGTCACATGGCGTCACTCTATATAAGGACATGTGTCCTAAAACTCAAGATGAGAGAGACAAGCATGAGTCGGATACCGTTCGCCTCAGCAGTCGGATCGATCATGTATGCCATGATATGTACGCGACCTGATGTCTCCTATGCTTTGAGCATGTGTAGTCGCTATCAGGCCGATCCAGGTGAAAGTCACTGGATAGCGGTTAAGAATATCCTTAAGTATCTTAGACGAACTAAGGATACTTTCTTAATCTATGGAGATGGAGAACTTGAGGTAACTGGGTATACCGATGCAAGTTTCAAAACGACAAAGACGACTGTAAGTTGCAATCCAGGTACATATTTTGTTTGAATAACGGAGCAGTGAGCTGGAAATCTTCCAAGCAAGAGACTGTTGCCGATTCAACAACAGAAGCGAAGTATATCGCTGCAGCTGAAGCAGCAAAGGAGGCAGTTTGGATCCGAAAATTCCTAATTGGATTAGGAGTAGTTTCGTTAGCAGCTGAGCCCGTTCCATTATATTGTAAAATAACGGGGCTATAATGTAGGCTAAGGAACCACGGTCTCATCAACGATCCAAGCATGTTCTTCGACGTTTCCATCTGATTCGTGAGATCATACATCGTGGCGATATAAAGATCGAGAAGGTCGCATCAGAGGACAACATTGCAGATCCGCTGATGAAAGCCATTCCTCAGTAGAAGTTTGAGCGACATGTACATAGTTCAGGTATTAGATGCTTGAGTGACTGGCTATAGGCCAAGTGGGAGTTTGTTGGACAGTTATGACCCATAGTGTCACTATTTGTAAAAGACATTGTGTTTTTGTACAAATTAATTATGTAGCAATGGAAATTGCCTTTTATCATTTCGTAATTAGATTACTTAAATGTGTGAATGATGAAAGTCCTTATGATTAGTTCCGGATTGAGATGATATGAGACAGTATCAATCCATAAAGTTTTAATCATTAAATATCCCTAGTCGTAGTATTATCGAGACTGGACATCGATAATGCGGAATAGACTATTTGCACTTGTGCGTGTTATGGAAGCGTAACGGCAAATTCTCATGTATTTAAGTATTGGATACTTATGCAAGTGTGATAGGAGGTTATGTTTTAACCGATGGTACGGAAACAGCTTCGCTCTGGATAGACCCCGCGGAATCCCATTGGTAGTATGACTATGTGTCTATGGGAGTCCGCATCAGGGTAGGTGTATTTGGTCTTAACCTGAGACTTGCATCGCTAGTACTTGCGACAATCAATATGCTTTGGTTTTGGTCATCCAGGACTTTAACAGGTTCTGTGTACGCCTCTTCTAGGTTTATTGAGAATCGTAGTGTATTGGGTGTGATGTCAAGAAGGAAGTATCACTTCAGTCATATGGAGATGATGGTCACGCAGGGATACAGAACTGGTTCTCTAAGGGTTGCAACCATCAGGATAATATGACTAGGTCATGATTATTCGATAATAAAGAGACTAGTTGCTAGTAATCCGATATATGCTTCGTACGGGGCAGACACTGTACCAGCCTCAGGCCTTGCATGTGACATCTGATACTGGATCGCAATACGCAATACTACGTATACTACGCATGATATAGATCGTATATTCCATTAAGAATATTTCTGGAGAATTGGGAAGGCATGGCGCTTTGCTAGAAGCCAACCTTGTCTCGTAAATCGGTAAAAACATAGTACTTGGTACGTACATGTTCGGATAGTCCGACGATCGGATTTACTTGCCAACATATTCAGGGATCTCTTGGGTCGCTTCCTGAAGATACACCGATGACGTATGATTCGAGCTTAATTAATCTGGGATTAATTGCGGAGAGATTTTATCTGGGATAAAATACTATTTGAAGAGAGAGAAAGATTAATTTGGAATTAATCATTAAAATAATATATTCGATATATTATTCGATATTAGATTTCGACGCGGAATTAAAATTATATTTTAATTCGGGCAAACGAGTTAATTTAGAATTAATTCGTTAGCGACGTGAATAGTAATTTTGCTAGGCATAATTATTTAATTAAATTCGATTTAATTACGTCGCGACGGAAGTTCGTTAATTCGGAATTAGCGAACCCGAGCCCGGGAGTGTTTGCGGGCCCACTCGCATTCGGAATCAAGTGGGGCCCACATGTCACATCACATGTCACCTTAACTTACTTTTGGTTGATGTGTTTTGGTGGAGTTGTTGGTGGCTTGTAAAATACTACAAATTGAAAGCTTTGTGTGACCTTTTACCAAATCACTTTTTTGTATTAGATATAAATTGATTTGAAAATCAAAACACACAAGCTTCTTCATTCTCTCACCTTGACCGAAACAATTAAGGAAAATACTCTCCCCATTTGCTTTCTTCTTCACCGAAATTGAGAGAAGGAAGTGTGAGAATTTTTGTTGCAATAATTCTCAAAGAGCTAGCACTCATCAAGGATCATACAAGGTGTTAGGGAAACCAACTTGAGAGCTTGGAAAGACAAAACAAAGTTTGGAGCTTGTGGACTCCCTTGGCCGAATCTTAAAGCTTCTTGGAGGAGAAATTTTTGTTGATCAACGCATCCAAAAGCCGATCATTGTAAGTGTATTTTCGCCACTCTTCTTTGTTATTCATTCACATTTCTATGCTTATTTGATCTTGGGAATAAACCTAGAAACCCAACATCATGACACTATCAACATCATACCTTTGACCATATGGGTATACACTTTTCGTACCCTAGGTCAATAGGTGGGGATACAGTGAGGCGAGAGACCGTATCATATGTAAATCGCATACAGAATGGGTATATATATATCTTTCCTTCTCATTTGGGGGCATTGGCCTGTTGCTAGATGTCAACCTTGGTCATTGAAATCGAACGACCATCTGATCGGAGGATAATTTATGTTCGATTAAATTATCACGATTCATTTCATGTCCAACTTGAGGGGAACCCAAAAGGTCACACACAACAAAGTCGAAATCAATGGTTAACAGTGCACAGTACAAATATAACAGCATATATGATTGCTGTAGGAATTGTTCATAAATGGTTCAATGTGTTTAATTATTGAACAGATCAATTATGAGGTTACATAGTGGTTTAGGGATTGGTGAATGACGATGAGGGCACTTTGGGAATTGGAATAAAAAAATACTATTAACGTGAATAGTAAAAAAAAATTTGTTATTTGATTTGAATTCCAATTCGGCCCAAACTCTTATTAGGGTTTTATAATCTCATTTAACCACTAAATTAAGATCCAATGGCTAAGATTAAATTAGCTTTTATCCCACATCGGATTCTTAATTAATTTTGTTGTCTTTGGAGCACTATATAAACCCAAAGAATTCTTCACAAATTTTTATACCAAACCTTTCATATCTTGGGTTTATATAAGTGAGCAACTCTAAAGTTTAAGAGTAAGCCACTAATTTTGAGGATCCTTAAGTCTAATTGACTAGAGGAACCTCGAGTTAAAAGTTTTGAGGTATTTGCCTAGGCTAGCACCAAGGGCAAAATACCCGTACACTCAAGGCGTAGTCTTGCCGTTGGGTTTTGGCTTTGGTGTGTGCATCTTTGGAGGCCACACACTTGGGTGGCTCTTTGGAACGTGGAAGAACTTGCTGAGTTCGAGAAAAGCTTGTAGATTGGAGGGAGGATTGGAGGAGTCTACGGTTCAAGTAAGTCTTTTTCTTTCTTTATTTTATTTAGAGTTCTTATGATAGTTAGCATGTTTAGGTTTATGTTCTTTGCATGTTTTATGTGTTTTATGCTTAGAATATATAGTAACATGCCTAGGCATGTAAAATAATAAAAACAAATGTGTCTTGGGCAATGGGAAAGCGGCATAATAATTTTAATTTTCCGCTGCGCACTCGCGGCCGCTTCCCAACACCAAATCCTTAACTTTAATTCGGAAATCTTCCGGCACTGTTCCAAAAAAACTCGGGATATTACACTTTTTGTCTCTTGCAAGTTTGTGTGGTTCCCACAACCAAACAAATTCACTAATTGGGGGAGGTTTGTTCAAAGGGTAATTTTAAATATTGCCCTCGGAACAAAAAACACCATTAAAAAAACTAATATTTTCATTTAATTACATTTCTCCGTAAAATTGTAAAACACAAACAAATAAACTTACTACCTGATTGTCACTATGGAAACTTCTCAATCTATTATAGCCGTCTTTGAAACACAACAAATATAAAAAAGTAATAAACTCCTAAAAAAGTAAACTATTTATAGCAGAATTTCCTTAGGCCTAAGGAAACTTTAAACCATAATGGATCATAATTTAAAAATTTTGGGAGTCTAGTGTATTTTCGTACAATTCAAACGTCTATCATTAGACTATAGAAACTTAGTTTAATTTGTAGGATATTTTATGATTTTATAAGCTCTTAAAAAAAATATGAAACTTAAATATCATCTACCATTTCCTAAATCTCTCTTATGAAAATCTTACAAAATTATCTAATTAAGTATCATTTGTTATAAATCTTTTTTTTTTCGGAGAATTATCTCCATTCCTTCCTGGGCAAGATAATAACTCCAGAGAACAAAAAATATAAGCTTTTAATTAAGATTTGCTTGTAAAATTGTTTTATAGTTGTATGGAACACATGCACCAACTACTTTTGTTGATATTTTAAGACTCACATCGTATATTAATTTTTATGATAACAATTCATGCATTAAAGGCATAATGGTAAATACATCTCTTTAAGTCAATAATGGGTATCAAGCATAAAAAATTAGCTCAAGATCAAGGAAATTAAGTATTGAAGCTCAATAAGCTACAAGATGCAGGTATATCACTTAATCTTGTAATGCTTGTATAGAGTAAGATTATGTATGATAAGCACTTTAGAGCTCAAATCACTTTTTCTAATACATAACTTACAAAATTATATGTTTTCATCAAGAATTAAAATCTTGGTTTTGATTTTAAAAGAATTATCTTTTCAAGCTTTTTGAATTTTAAAAATACATTTTATATTTACAGAAAAATCCTTATTTAATTTCAAAATAATTGAATTTTAATTGTGCATATTTTGATTTTGAAATGGAAACTAAATGCAAGGTTTTCAAAAGTTCTAACAAGACAGGACGTCATATCTCTAAGGCAGAATGTATAAGTGATTTTCTAATCTGCACAATCTTTAGTATTTTGTCCCTAATTTTCTTATAAGATGTCCAATTGAGGTAGTTCAAGTTACATTAAAAAGAATATTCAAATATCTATAACTTTATAGTTTATGTTTTAGATTAAATCGAAATCCTTCATGATGAAAATCGAGCTTAAAATTAAAAGTTTTGCGCTTGTGCTCCAACAGAAGACTGGATGTCCGACCTTAGCACCGAACATACGAACCTAGAAAAATAGTCATTATACACTGCAACAACTATATTAACTGGACGTTTGATCTTTGATCCCAAAGAAGTCTGAAGTACGCTAGAAAAGCCAAAACAATTGAATTTTGTACCCAATTATAAATTGATTCATTTGGAGCCATATTTTTCTTAATCAAATATTTTTAACTTGTCTATATAATATATTTTGATCATCTAAAAAAGCTCAAATTTTCTTATCCATAATCAAGTTCAAATTAAATACTTAAACTTGTGTAAATTTGCTCATTTAGGAACTTTACTTATCTTTGGATCTTTGTTCTCTATCTGTTATAACCAAACACTTGGCTTGTCTGCAAGCCCTTGAATAAGAATTTATAAGAGGTTTGATACACACACGAAAATTGGATTGGGTCATCTTCGATCCGGGAAAAAAAATTGTCGGGGTTTCATTAGTACTAGGAAGCCATTTATTGTAGTGAATCCTTTTGGGAGTAAGTAAGGTTGTCGAACCACTTAAAAATCATCATGTAAGAAAAAATTTCTCTAATCCTATCATTTGAATTTATAAGTGTTGATTGGTTGAATTTGGAAGTGTTATGATGGAATTGATTGAAATTGTGATTATTTAGCATTAAGATTTTTAATTCTCAATTCACCCCTATTGGGTTATTTAGGCCATAACTTAACAGAATTTAATTGGTATAAGAGCAAGGTGCTCTTCACCCTAAGATTTAACCATCCTGAGCTAAAGGTTGGAAGGTCAATCAATATCTAGACCCCATATTTTGATGGAACTGATTATCCATATAAGAAGAGTAGACTAATGATATTTTTACAATCCATCAGGCATGACTAATATGTATGAGAGCTAGTTAGTGAGATTCATTTTGAAACCAGTAAGGTTGATATAGATGGAGAAATTATTGATAAACCTTATAATGAGTGGAATAAGAGGATAAGAGGAGAAGTACATTGAATGCCAAGGATATGAAATCAATATATTGTTATTTAGATAAGAAAGATTTTTATTGAGTGTCACCGTGAAAAAATGCTTATGATATTTTGCACAAATTGGAAGTGATTATGAGGGGACAACCCAAGTGAAAGAATTGAAAATTAATAGATTTACTAAATAATATAAGTTATTTGAGATCGAGTCTCATGAGAGTGTATATGATATGTGTACTAGGTTCACTGACATAATAAACCCTTTGGAAGTCATAGGAAAGTACATCACCAATAGTGAGAAGGTGAAGAAAATTATTAGATCTTTGCACAAGGAGTGGAGGCCAATGAGTACGGCTATAAGAACGATAAAGAATCCTAATACCTTATCCCTATATGGCCTCATTGGATCACTTATCTCATATGAGGAGGAGATAGACAATGATAAAAGTGAGAAGGAAAAGAAACAATGAATGAAATTTCCTACAATGACACAATAAGCAATTTCTATATACCTAAGAGAGGGGGAGTGAATTGGGTTATGACCTAATATTACGGAAATATAAATCTTTTCAATTTTAGGCTACTAAGTTAGTAATTTTACCAATTAAGCTTATCAATCAATTTCTCAATCACAATATATCACCTACAAGTAAGTTTCTATTTAATATGTAAATATAAAATAAACTTGCGATAATATAAAGGAGTATAGGGATAGAAAAAATGGACAACGTGATTTATAGGGTTCAGCCAATTCTTTGTCTACCTCCACTCCCCCGAGCCACGCTTGAATATTTCCACTAAGTTGAATTTAGAACTTACATCGAGTTTTCCGTGGTTCACTCACAACCAAGAGTTTTGTCTCATAGTTTCACTCTAAACCATTATACAAGAGTTTTCCAATGGTTCACTCTTAAGACTTTATAATAAGTTTTGTTCCTAGGCTCACTCAAAACCTTTTACAAATTTCCCTTTTGAGTATACTCATTTAACAAGGGACTTCCCAACCACAAGTGATTGAATATGGAAGTTTAAAGTACAACTTGGGCACTCACAAATGATAAGAAGATTTAAGTGTGAGTTGCTAACCCAATGAATCTAAGCTCACTACAAATGATATGAAGGTGTAGTGTGTGAGCTTGAGGATGAGAGTGTATAATGATGAAGGTTTAGTAAAACTTTATGTTTTTTATTATTAGAAAATATATGAAGGTTGTGTAACAGTGTAAAAACGGATTTGGGCTCAATTTATAGAGAAAGTACAAGACAGCCCATGCTTTCTGTCTGAGATCGATACGCCAATCTTAGAGGTCGGTCTGCCAAAACATAACGGCTATATTACTGTTGAAGATTAAAGCGCAATACCAAATTACTGACTGATATGAAGGCTGGTATGCAAGTGTGCTCACTGGGGACCGATATAAACCGTCCTGGTTCCAATGGTTGTGCAAACTCTAGTTTATCGGTATGGGTGACCGATATGGAGTAGTCTGGTTCCAAAGAGCATGAAAATCGACCCAAGGTAGAGTAGGGTCACCGCTATGCCGGTATATCGGTCCCAGTGCATAAAATGCAGGATACAAAAGTGGAAAGTATTTTGCACATGACCCTAATGCATCTAAATGAATGTGCATATGACCTATGAGCTTAGAAACTTAAATTTTCAACTCACTTACAAAGAGAGCCATAATCTAAGACCACGTAAAATTTTCTTCAATTTAAGATTGAGTCTTTACATATATCTTTTTGTAATATTCGCTAATGCACGTCGAAGTCTTCTAGTGTTGCATCATGATGAGCGGAAAATATATCAATAATTATCGCCCCTTTGACTTAATATTTTGTTTAGTTTCTCGAGTTTGATGAATGTTTTGATGTGTTTTTGTGTATTTTACAGATAAATAAAGTTTTGGGACTCAATGGAATCAACTCGGGGCTAAAACGATGAAAAACAAACAAAAATAGTAAAATGGGAAATTTGTTGTTCACGCGTCGCGACGCTCAGGACCTCTGCGTCCCGACGTGACCTCAATTATTCAGCTGCTGACACGCATCATCGCTTGCGTCATTACTGTAGCATGCATCGCGACGCCCAACCTTCTCTACGTCGCGGCACGCATCAATAATTCAGCTGTCGACAATCGCCATTTACTGTGCACGCGTCGCGTCGCAGACCGAATTTTTTTGCCTATAAATTGAGACTGATTTGATTTTCCAAATTCATACTTTCCTTAGCTTTCTTAATAAGGAACTGAGCATTGTATCTTGTTTGTATATATTAATAGAAATATATTTTTATTTTTAGTATTAGTAATAATAGTTTGTTTATTTTATCTTTCTTTTATGTTTTGTAGTTAATTTCCGCTAGGGGAAGGGTGAAACTTTTATTATGATAATTTAGATTAATCTCCCTTAAATTATAATATATAAATTATCTTAAAACCTGACTTAATTGGATACCGCTTTTATGGTCGGTTGGACTTAACTAAAATATTCTTAATCCTGACTTAATTGGGTACCACATTTATGGTCGGTTAGATTAAATTAAATTTGACTTAATTGGATACCGCCTATATGGTCGGTTGGTAATTCATACAAATTTATATATTATAATAAGGGAGATTTCTAGATTTGAAATATTAAAAGTGGATCCCCTAACCTCGGCATTTTATTTTTAATCTAGGGAAGTGATGAAACACAATATTCCCGAGTTTAATAATTGATTTTCTTATTATATGTGTGATGCTTTGGTTTGTTTATTGAATCTTAAGCTTAATGCTTCTTGTTGCCTGATCACCAATAAGATTGATGCGGTAAATGTAAAATGAACTTGACGAATGGATTTTAGGTTTCAGTCTTAGATTCAATAGCTCACGATCTCACGTTAGAGATTTCCTACCAGGATAGACATATATCTGCCGGGCGTGGGTAGCCACAATTGGAACTTAATCTTAATGAATTCGGAGTTTCTTGGTTAACATAGACATATAGTTAATTGGGTTACTTTGGGTGTTTTCATGTAACATCCCCAATACAGGAGATGTTACCGGCAGGGGATAAACCGTACTAACCCAATAAGCCTCTGATTCTCCAACTATAAACAATCATTAATTCTCTATTTTTTTAATTATGTATAATATATATGGGACCGTGGCCAAGTTTAACAACTTATACATGCAGACTCGATATCAGTAACTGTGAACATAAAGACACTTGCTTTTACATAGGCCATCACATAACTAAAATAAACAACTAATACATGACTTTATTTGAATTAGACTGGACTTTCACTTTTTTGACTTGGACTGGTGGACTCCAACCCCAATGACTGCATCAGTATCAGTCCTCCCGAGCTCATCCTCCGAGAATACCTGCAACCATAGAAAACTGGGAGTGGGGGGGATTAGATCGTCGTACGATCTAAGTGAGTGGACGAAAATTTGAAATGCTAATATAAAATATTTGGTTCTGGAATCTCATTTCAGAAATAAATTTATATGAAATTCATTTCCTGAAAATCTTATCTGAAATCTCACTAAAAAGGTTTTCTGAAATCCTTTTTTCTAAAATTTGAATCTTGGAAAACCATTTTTTGGAAATCTAGTATCTGAAGCTGATCTGTAACTGAAAACTTGACGTATGAGGGCGTTACGTATCGCCGTCCCCCCATACGCCTAACTGGAGCCAGCAGTGCAAATCCATGTCCTTGGGGCGTTACGTATCGCCGTCCCCCAAGGCATGCCACTACTGTCCCTGAAACTGGTGGTCTTGGGGCGTTACGTATCGCCGTCCCCCAAGCCACGAAACTAGAACTGGGGGTGCGGATCTATGCTACCCTCTAAGCTCTGAAATTAGGGTCTAGGGGCATTACGTATTGACATCCCCTAGTCCTGATCTAGGATCCGGGGGCGTTACGTATCACCGTCTCCCCAGTCCTCTACATGTGCACATGTCTCTGTCCGTCAATTTCAAACTGTAACAAGTTGCATACTGGGGTGGGTTTTTTCCCCCATGCCCCGAAAAATATAAAACTCATGCTTTAAATCTCAAAACTGTATCAAATATTTTCTGAAAATATTTCTTTCTTAATTAAAACTCAAATCATAACTATTTAAGAAATGACTGTAATTATAAAACATTCTAACGCCCTAAAGCATGAAAGTAAATCTGATATCAAAACTTAATAAATAAAACCAAATTGAGAAAAGAGGTATACTCACTGTTTGGAATATGGCTGGAGTTATACCGCTTTGTCGAAGGAGATTGTAACTCATGCAATAGTCTA
Source organism: Zanthoxylum bungeanum (assembly GCA_019454045.1). Taxonomy (NCBI): domain Eukaryota; kingdom Viridiplantae; phylum Streptophyta; class Magnoliopsida; order Sapindales; family Rutaceae; genus Zanthoxylum; species Zanthoxylum bungeanum. The sequence goes on along the minus strand of SKCR01004609.1, from coordinate 9,887 downwards.
TAAGTGATAACTTGGTTAGACTAAGACCACGAGATAAATTCTGGAACTATTCAATTACGTGATATCGTAACTTAGTATATTATACTTATACTAAGATGTAATATATGCTTACAAACTGATACGAGACCCTAAGGGTGGTCTCTAATACGCTAAGATGGATCTGGGGTGGTTTAAGACTATTTTCGGGAAATTTTATGCCTCGCGTCGCGACGCAAACCTTGCTCATCGCGATGCGAGGCGTCCAGAGGCCTACCTTCTTTTTCTTCATGTGCGTCGTGACGCAAATCCCTTTTACGTCGTGACACGAAATAGAATTTAAGGGTTCTGTTCTTCTTCTCAAAATTCAACTCACCCAATTTCAATCCCTTATTATTTCTATACTAAAAACCATAACATAAAACATCATCATGCCACATCCTTACATATTTTAATTCAAATTAACATCCACAACACTTTACTAATCACATCATTCTCACTTTTAACTTAAACCCTTAAATTCATCAAATTTGGGTGCTTATGCAACAACCTATTCCTCTACTTATCATTCAATAAAAGCAAACAACCCATGGCATACTCATGTCTCTATCTTATCATCAATCATCTAAAATCCAACAACTTAAATTTTGAGTCAAGTTTGCTTACCTTCTTTTCTTGTGAATTCCTTCATTATTTCAAGGATACTATGCTCACTTGTTTCATATTTCTTCTTTCTTCTCCTTCTTTTTCTTTCTTTATTTTTCCCCTTCTTTTCTCCTTCTCCTTTCTCTCATTCTTTCTCTCTGAGAATAAGAAAGAAAATGATGTGTGCTACTATTGTAAGAAGTTTATTCACTGGAAGAGAAACCATTCTCTCTATCTGGCAAGTTTGAAGAAACCTATGAATGATATATCCTCTCTCTTTGTTCTTGAAACCAACCTTAGTGTTAGTTTTGATTCTCATACATGGATATTAGATTCTGCTGCAACATCACATATTTGCATGTCTTCACAGATTCTAACGAGTAAGAAGTTACTCAATGAGACGAAATGGTCCTGAAAGTTGGAAATGGAGCAACTGTTGCAGCAACCATGATTGGGACATATCATATACCTCTACCTTCAAGACATTTTATTACTTTGAATACAGTTTTCTATTTTTCTAGTCCAATTAGGAATATTATTTCCATTCTTATTTTAACTCAATGTAATTATGAATTTCATTTCGTTAATAGGTGTAACATCCCGATAATCCCGACGACTACTAGTAATGCATGATGTAAATCATATTCAAATAAGTACGTGCTTATGAAATGATTTTTGGGACATTTGGAAAATTCCTTACAGTTCCGATACTGAACTTAACTTACGTTCTTTTCCGAACAACCCTTAATTTTTGGGGCATACTTTTTCATACGATCTCAAATTTTTATGAACTTTATATTGTCAGACATATTAGACCGAGACCTACAACTTTCGTATTGGATACTTTTCCAAATTTGAACTTGAAGCAGCTCAAAAATCACGATGTTCGTGACTGCTATAGTGAAATTTGGGAATTTACTAGAAATGAGTGATGTGGCAAGTTTTAGACCATTCATTTACAAATAAAAATCACTCATAAACACTATAAATAACAGGGACTTTTAAACATCTTCTCTTTTCCCTTAAGTCGTGGTTTTGACTCCAAAAATAACCTCAAAATTTCTTCTTTCTTATGCCAAGTGGTGAAGCAAATATTGATGAGTTCAAGCTCCCTTCAAGTAAAAGCTTTTTTTTCTTCTCATTTCCTTTAATCTTGAGTTCATACCATAAACCCCAAATTCACACATGGAAGAACCATAGAATCAATTTCTTCATTTTAGCTTTGATTAAGAGGCTAGTATGCATAATTATACATTTTATGATAATATAAGAGCGAGATTAACATCATTTTGTGAAATGCCTAAAATTTTCCCAACAAAAGGCATTGGCCGAATTATGCATGTAATAGGGGGTTGAGCTTTTTTATTTGATAATGAATGGTCATGGTTTATAAAGTTGGTGATGTATTGATACGAGTTTAAGTTGTTTGGGAGTTGATAACTCAAAATTATAAAATAGAGCCTTTGATCAAATAGATATGAATATTATGGGGAAGAATACTAGATGATTTAATGATACTAGATAATGACCTATTTTGAGTGTAATGCGAAGTGCTTGTGTGAAGGTTATAGGGTAAAAATATTGGAATAACTTGGAGGCAGTAACATTGGAGGATTTTTACTAGGCCCTGGAATTGGGCTAAGGTCATGATGCTAGACCCCCAGCGTCGTGACGAGTATCGAGCAGAAGCACTCTGCTCCGATTTTGTTTGAGTGGGCATCGTGACGCCTAGAACCTAGCGTCACGACACGAAACAAACAGAGGCTCTGCCTCAGGTATGAACCAGTGGGCATTGCGATGAGCAATGTCTGGCATCAGAACGCGAGACCAATTTCCAGAATCAGATTTAACCCTTCCAAATACAACCTAAGATGTTAGAGGCCACTATTAGGGTCTCTCATCAGCCCATATCACGCAATATATCATGTTACAAGCATAGTATGTCTTATAGAGACAATAGTTTCAAAGCTTATCCCACGACTTATATTCTAATTAAGTTATCAATTATAGATCATCGTAGGAACCTCAAATTTCCCTTCGGCGAAGTAAAGAAATGTCATTCAGATCCAAATATTTGTGAGTGGACCCTTCTTCTAAACTGTGTTTACTTATATATTTCGAATCAAAAAATTATATTTGAGCACTTAGGGCGTTAGTCAAGATTACTTTCAATTATTTTTTGAATAAGAACGTTTTGAGAAATGTTTAGAAAAAAAGTGATTTTCAGAGCTTGAGATTTATGATTTTTCGAGGAATGAGGGAAAAACCCACATCAGTATGTAACTTGACTTAGATATGGAATTGATGGATTCAGATATCGTGTGCACATGCAGCTCAGAATTAGGGATGATGGATTCCTCTAGATCCTAGATTTGAGTCTGGAGTGTAGCATAGACCTGCCACCCCGACTCCAGATTTGTGACTCGGGAGACGGAGAGACATAACGCCCCAAGACCACCAGATATTTACGTACAGGGGGACGCCCCTAAGTGCTAGATTTTGTGTATAGGGGACGGCGACCTGTGACGCCCCCATGTGCCAGATATACAGATATAGAGTTTTCGGATATGGATTTTTCAGAAAAAAGATTTCCAGAAAAAGATTTTTCAGAAGAGATGAGTTTTATAAAAGAGTTTTCAGAAAAGCTTTTTAGAAGAGTTGAGATTTCAATTAAGAAAGAGATTTCAGAAAAGAATATTTTCTGTGAGGATTTTAGTTTTTAGAACCCATGAATTTTCAGAAAGAATCAGTTTTCGTTTTTATTGTCCACTCACTAGATCGTTTAAATGATCTAACCCACCAGTCCTAGTTTCTTATTTTGCAGGTATACCCAGAGGAAGAGCTCGATTGGATGGATACCAATGGCAGTCACTAAAGGGTCTGAGTCCACCAGGTCAAGTCAGAAACATAGTCAGTCACAGTTCAAGAAATAGACATGTATCATACATTTTGTATAAGTTGAAATGATGTCTTTTACAAGCTAAGTGTTCATACCAGGCTTACAGAGTGTAAAGTTTTATATACATGAGTATGAGTATGTAAATTGTATTTCATGTTGTTGAGTTGGGCAAGGGTCTCATGTGTAAGTTTGTTTCCAAGATGAGTTCAATAGAAAAGATCATAGTCAGATAGTCAGAGACTCAGGGGAATAGATCAGTCTATTCTCTGCCTGTAGTTTCTCCTGGATTGGGGATGTTATAAAGATGGTATCAGAACATGGTATAGGGAGTCAGTGACTGTAGTGGGTAGAGTGTTGGGGTCTTATATATGCAGTATGTTTGGGATATTCGTATACGAGACACTACCTCTCCAATATCTTATCCTCGAGTACGTCTTCAAGACCTATAGATAGGTTAGTAAGCATTCCCAAAGCTATATTAATTCTCTTCCTAAAAAAGTAACCATAATCCTTGTTCTAGACAAGAATCATTCTGTAATAATCCTGGTTTACTTCTAGAAGATCAGAACAAGATATGAAACTAGATAGTAAAGATCCAAGAATGGTTCCCCAAAATAGTAAAAAGGAGAAAGAGAAAGCTAGAAGAAAAGTAAGGAAAGATGTATAGATGTTTAAACAATCAAAGGTAAGAAGAGATAGAGATACAGAATTGGATAGATAAGAAAGTGTCAGAACTTATAGCATAAAGGAAAATAGAATAAGCCCAAGCGAGAGTGAAATGTCGAGTAGACCTAAGTGAGGTTTATTCCCTCCAAGTAAGATTCCTTTCCTTCTCAGAAAATTTCTTCAGGCCGATCCAATAGCCTGCGAGTACCTCGTATAGATATCAAGTTCTCCGAGTAACGCAGGATAACCAGAAAGATAAAAGAAGCCAGAAATCAGGATTAGACGTGAGAGTTCCAATAGACTAGAGATGCCAAAAAAGATATAAAGATTCTAGATCCCCAAACCCAGGCCCGTAAGCAAACAAATGAAGGTCGTAAAGAAATATGATTAGTAGCCTCAACCAAGAAACCCGACAGAGATACGACTCTAAGTTACCAAAATTCTTCGTGATACCGGTTAAGGAAGTTGTCTTGACGGAGACTATCTCATACCTACCTTATATAAGTGATAGGCTCTACCAGGACATAGAGTACCAGAACAAAGACATCAATATACGTTGAGATGTGAAATTCCTACCCCATCTCTTACTAGCATATATAAAGATAATCGTAAGGAAGTTCGACAATGGTATATACTAAGCAAGAAACAGAGAACGCTGAAAGATAAGATCACTCAGAAAACGTCCTAGGAATTTTTTGAAGTTAGAAAGAAGAGAACCTAGTATAGTTCAAGAATTTAGGCAAGTTAGCACGAGGCTTGAGGTACTAGGAGAAGCCCACTGAATAGAACAAACATAGTAGAAACCCATATATCAGACCAATACCAGTAGCAGTCCATCTAGGTTCAGAAAGGACAGACCTGGAAGAATGGAGATACTCGAAAGTTAATAGGAGTACCGGTACGAATAGTAAGAATTAAAAAGGCATAACTGTAACGTATAGCAAGAGTAAAAAACAGGAGTCTAGAAAATAATCCATAATAAAGAACCACTAAATAGACGCGGCAGTATGGCTTAGAGCCAAAAGATAGGATGTGAAAATAGTAAAGAAAGATTCGGGAAGTAAAAAGGAAGTTCAGTACATATAGACACATAGAACATATCGCGAAGATAGTAATGTAAATGGAAACCTCAGCATAGTTGATAAGAGTTGTAAAAATATTAAGACTTTGAGTAGTTGACGCAGATTCCAACAGTCCGAGCGATATTTATACGTTTAAAAAGAAAATTAAAGGTTAAGATCCACATTTATCCTACGCTTCTTACCACGATCATTATCAGACCAGTTAATCTTGGACATGATATGGTCAATTTGTGGTTCAAAGGCTAAAACTTGGTCAATTATATCATGGGCTGTTCTAGCAATAAAGTGGATATCTTTTACAGGTTTTGACACGAACCCATTTCTTCGGGCATCATCAAGAAACACACAAAGAAAGTCATAAAATCCATCAACGTTAAATAGCCCAATTGGTTTCTGATGTATGTTCAAATTCGCCCAAGATATCACTGTAACATTTCCTCCATCGTGCCTAAGCCACCTGGCAAGGCAATAATGCATCAGCACGATAAATCATTTCAACAAGTCGTTCAGACATACCTGGCAAGATGCATTCCTCTCTGTTTGATGGTCCTATAAGATTCGCATCTGCCAAAGGTTTTGGGATGATTCCCAAAACTTGACTTCCTCTTTCTTATACGGTCCTTGAAACATACCTCATTAGTCCAAGATTGCCACCGCCATATACTAAGTGCATATTCCTTTCAGCTATGACTCTACCCAATTCATGTGTTGCTGCAGCGAACTCTGGTTTATAACCAACAATAGTATCGCAAAATACACAGATGTTAACAACTCATCTTCTTGAAGTTACTTCCATTTTTTTTAATGTATTTCTTTCTCAAATCTGGATGTCTTCAAGAGTGCAATAACGAGCTGAATTTATAGAACCTGAAAAGGGGTGAGTAATAATAGCACTAGTATCTGCCAAATGACTATTATTAGCTAAAAAGTAAAATAAATCATGAAAGTCAAAAAGTCTGGATCCTGTCAACGAAAATAAAAGAAAATAACAAAACAAATCACAATTATTAGTTAAAGACAAAGAGATAATAATATTTATAATAAGTAATGGCTTGAATGACATCTATGTGTCGGTGACAATCTTCCCATCCAATTTTCTTATAAATTGGCAAACATGGTCTTTTAAAGTCAGATTCCCGAGACTGAATTATTGTCTTTCTTTTTAAAACTGTGCATGTAACAAGCGAATTGTGTGATACACATATCCACCGGGATGCGTCTCAAGAGTCAATGATATGTCATCCAAAGACTCCTTACTCATTCCATCCCTAATGAATTTAATTTTATCTTCGCGGTTATCAGACAACATTCCTAAAGAACGACAACGAGTATTACATGTCATGCGTGCACATTTATAGCAAACACCTTATCTTTTAGCTCTTCTTTTCTTAGCATGTGTGTTATTTCCTAAACCATGTAGATATGAAATAAAAGATTCAGAAGACTCACCTGCTAATCGGACTCGTGCTTCAATTAACCAACTAATGTCATTATGAATATATTTGATCATCAGAAGTCTCATTCGTTCCATGCAAGCTTTGTAGAGTTTCATCAGAGAGTTTTGAGAGAGAGAATGAAATTGCTTGTGAAGATTTGCGAGAACGTCTTCCATCCTGAAATGTGACTTTACCTACAAAAATTAAACAAAAAAAATAAAAGACATCAAATCTTAATATATACACAAAATGCATGGGTTTCCTCTGTGGGGTTTTAGCGCGGGTGCAGCGGAAGCTCGCGGTTCGGGCGAAATCATAATTTTAAAACTTTTAAAATTACCGAATAAATTACTCGATATCCAATATGAATAATTTATTCATATTTCACCTAAACATATTTATTCGATATCACATAACGACATAAATAGTTAAGAAACATTGCGAAACTTTTATGAAAATAATTTTTACACAAATGACATAAAATGCGTTTTTGACCGAACCGATCACCCAATGCGCATGGGGGTTGCCCAGGTCAGCCCCAACAGTACTAGAGAAGTTTATGGGCTGCCCGAACAGTGACCAATTCACTATTTGGGCAGCCGTCACCCGGTTGGCTCAAAAGTCACCCGGTAACGCCGTTTTTCGCCGTTTTTGCATATTTCAACTCCGAAATAGTTTCCGGCAATTGTTCCGAAACCCAAAACACATCCAATACATTTATATGATATAATTTTCATCACCATCAACCCATTTTTTCAGATCTGATCCAGAAACTAAAAATATCAATATTTCATGCTTTAATCTAATTTTTGTAACATTAATCACAACACCAATCCAAGCCACCACCAATGAAGAACCCAAGAACAATTCTAGGCATTACAAGAGTGATCATAACACTCTAGAATGGCAACATATCATCAAATGATCAAATTGAACAAATATTACAATAATATCATTCAATTCTACTTCACACATGCACCAAGCATTCTAATCCATCTTCCAAATCAAAAACACCCAAATTAGTAAGAAAAGAAGAAACCCTAGAATCTCTCTGGATGCCCAAGAACAAGAAACATGCTTTCTAAGCTTAGGGATATTGAGGATTACCTTTAATCTCTTAATTTCCTCAAGTTATTTCTTGATTTTCTTCACTTTTCATTCTTGAATCATCAAGCAAATTTGGAAGATGTTTATTCGGCCAAGGTAAGCCATGAAGTAGAAAAGAAAAAATTTCTCCTTAAAATCAAATTGTCGACTTAGGGAGGGTATTTTGGTCAATTTTCCATTTTAATTCAATTAAATAAAATCAAGCTTTATGTTAGCAAATCAAATTTGCACACCTTAAGTTTAATTAAAATATGCCACCTGTAACCAATAATAATTAAACATTTTTCAAAACAACTATGAAAAAGAATATCATTTAATTATTTAAATATTTAACATTTAAATATCTAAATAATTAATAAATATAATAATTATTATATATGTATTTTTATTTACATTAAATAACAAATATATATATTAATGGCATGCCAAAGTCTCATTTGACAATTAATTAATATGTATCAAATCAAATTTTGTATCAAATATAAATACACATTAATTATTAATTGACCAAAATCCTCTAAAGCATGTGTTTTCGTTTAACCAATTAAACGATTTGAATTAACTCATTTAATCTGATGAAGTATTATGAAAAATATGTATTATTCATAACGCGTTGCCAAAGTGCTCAACGAGTACACTTCATATTATAGGACACTCTAAGTTTAGGTTTATCCGTCATGAAATCCAATTTCGTGTCCATAATTCACCCACTCATGAATTATGACGACCACGGATAATCTCGCTAAACTATGCAAGTCGAGGTCATTGCATACGTATAATCCCTCTGTCACAGGCTATCCATATTATACCTGGGATATAGATAAGAAAGTCAAATCTTTATGGTATAATATAGTCGACTTTCAAATTTATGATATTTAAATAACACTCGGAACTCTCTTCTGAAGTTATACCATGGTCATGGATTTACTAGATCCCAAACACGTGTAGGAAACCTATGCCCTGTACACAGGACTGAAAGATTCTATCTTGATACACACTGGATATCATGAGCATCAGTCCACTCCCAACGAACAGATGGAGGTCTGATCTAAATAGATCGGTGGCGTGACTGCCATCAAAGTGTGGAGGATAACTCATATATCCACTGTGGTATCTCAAGTCGAAGGACCACTATGTTTGCTCAACTCGAGAAGATTCCTATTGATGTTGGTGTACCATCTATTAGGAAATCTTCAGTGAGTCGTTCAGTGTTTATCAAATAAACACCTATATGTCTATTCGAGTCTCCCGAGACTCATGGTTCATTGGGATAAACCATCGGACCAAGTAACGATATACTACATATACTGGTCTCAGCGGAATTTTACTAACCGACCTGTGTTAGTAAATCTTGACCAGAAACTTTATTTAAGGATATACAACTTATAGTGACGCTTCCCAATGTCAATTACAAACTACGTTGTAACTGCGCACTACATTGTAAATCCTATGGTCTTTGTCTAATAAACACGTATCACTAAATCATATTTAGTTTCAATCTAATCATAATTATATATTGACCGGCGTAAACACACACGTATAACGCAATCGCACGTACCGTTCAAGTAGTATAAAAATATCGATCCCACGAGGAGTTAATTCCTACTGTTGTTATTAATTGTTGAATCTATTTATTTACAAATATCTAATTATAGGGAGAATAGAATGATTGTTTGATTGGTTGGTTGAATGTGGTTTTCTTTAATTAAAATAAATAAAATAAACAAAAGAAAGAAAATACTAAGGAAAATAACAAAAGACTCAAAGATCTAGGGTTATGAATATTTCTAATATCTTTTAAAAGATGAAGTGATTATTTTATGTTTGTGTAATAAATCAGTTTACTAACCTGGAACACGAAATTATGCGAAAGCCTCTGTCGATGGTCAGACGCAAATACCCAGTTTAACCCAATTGAACCTTATGTCTATGTCAACCAAATTATCTAGATTCATTAAGTTTAAGTTCCAATTATGGTTACCCCCGCCCGACAGGTATATGTCTATCCTGTAAGGAAATTTATTAAAGGGTTATGTATCCTCAAGGAAGATCGTGGGCTATTAAGTCTAAGGCTGA
>SKCR01004608.1:0-26374 GCA_019454045.1 Zanthoxylum bungeanum | reverse complement strand
AGGCGCAATTCGTTTGTGATCTTATTGAACGGTCAGGATAGGACACACAGGTACTTTGAAACTATTTGAAAGTTCATCAATATGCATCGATATATTCCATATCCACAAGGAAAAACAGATAATCTTATCAACATTTGAATTAAAAATACAGATTAACTTGCCTGCATCCACAAGAAAAAACCCACAAACCATGACATGGACCACACAAACATACAATGATAATTAATACCACCAAAACTGATAAATTGCTCCTTGTGATTGTATAACTAGTGCACAGACTAAATTGGCTTGGCAAAGACCATAATATAAAATCTTCTCCATGAAATCATCGATGGCTGGCATTTTCTTTTCTTTCTTTTCCTGAATTTGTTTCTAAATAACTCCCTGTTGAAAAGTTCAATTTATTCCCTTTTCCTTTTCTGTAATAAAACTGTACCAGTAGATGTTTGAAATAAGCATCAGATGACTGTTACAGCCTCATTTTATATAGCCATTTCCTTCCATTCCTTACCACTCTTACATGTTACTTGCCATTTCAAGTCGAGTTTTGAACAACAATAAAACCCTTTTCCCAGTCCAGGTAATTTGTTATCAATCAAACTAACTGTTTGGTTAGAGCAAAGGAAAATGTAGGAAACAAAATGAAACTCCTTGTCTCTTGATTAGATTCAGAGGAAGGAAAGAGAAGGAAACAAACAGAGGAGAGACGACAGGACAAAAATAACACAAAAACTCCTTTCACCAACTTTTCTAGTTCTAGTTGACAACCAACATTCAAGTGGATAGAATTCAACTGACTAAGAGAGAAGTTTGCTGATTCACTTTTCATGCCCTTCCAGACCCGACCAATTAGCAAGATATTATCCGCTTTGGCAACCAAGGATTAGCCCAGTGACCTGGCCCCCAAGTCCCTCACTATTTTGTTCTTGGCATGGGCCCAAGGCCACCAAGAAGGCCTCTTGCTAGTTAAGAGTAGTCATCACTTCCACGGTGATGTGGTCATGTGGGATGTCACATTACAATCAAATAGATGAAAACTTCCATTTCTCCTCCCTTTTGGTCCCCCACATTCCTTCCAACATTTCTTAGAACAATCTCTCTTTTATAATTTTTATGAAACAAAAGAATGGTGCAAGCTGTCAGCAAAAAGGACCAACTGTAGACTAGACAGCAAAGGGATAAAAAACTATACAAAACTATAGCTATACTCTAGAACTTCCAAGAACCTTTTAGTACAAACTACAAAGCACCCTCTCTACCCAGTTTTGAAGAAATAAGAAAAAGCCCTCTCTAAATTTTGAAGTGACAGAAGTCCATAAGGAAGATAAAACAGTATCATTACCAAGCAATGAAAAGAACAATCTAATATCTAATAGCATTGCTGAAGATACCAGGAAGGCTTTATAATTAGTTTGTGGGATGGGGAGGAAGGATAACAATATACATTTATACTTTAGCATTACTGAAAGCACAATTTCTAAAATATCGTGCAGACAATGACCTTAAAAAGCCATTCCATTCAAATTTGAGAAAAAGGCAATAATATTATTGCATCCAAAGCACATCTGGAAATGGATGTAAAAATGACAGTTTTGTGACAACATTATAAGTCTAATAAGAGTATTAAAATAATCCTAGACAAAACAAATAAACCAGCTGGCAGCAGGGATGCTGATTCTGCAATAGTAAGAATGATGAGATTGCCAGGAAATGTTGAAACTTACCATGGATGCAAAGGATTCAATGTACCCAAGCAACAAATTTGTGGCCTCTGTATATCGGTCATAATCAACATATAGCCGAAACAAGGACGCAGGACTCGACTCCTGGCTGGTCATACCCCACGTCCTTTCACTTCGATCACCCTGTCAAATCCATGAGAATGTAATTAGAATGCAAGCACGAGTTTCTATCACAAGACAGCAACAAAATCAAATCCAATTTATCATTGCAAGTCACTAATCTTTTTAATTTAACAGCATTAACAACAATAAAGCTCTAGCAAAAGACAATGAACTACACTGTCTACACAACAGAGAAGTCAATGGAAAAAATGAGCTTGATGAATTCAATTGCCACAAACTTCTTGCACTGCAAGAATAATGTTATGAAAAGTTGAGCTTGATGAATTCAAACACAACAAACTTCTTGCACTGTAAGAATAGTGTTGAGAAAGAAAGCCCACCATTGCAGTAGGTAATGGTGACGACTTTCAGCATCTGCCATAATTTGGCCTTCCCAACTGCTAAGGGAGATATATTTCTGTTTGCATAATGGACTCATCGAGAAGGATCACCAGCTTCAATAAATTAATCAATAGAAGCTAGTCAAATGGAAATGTAACGTGTTTGCCACACTTTCCAGAATCTTTGAGTCCCTTGAGATATCTTCTTAAATATCCTCCCTCAACAGAAACACTACTTTAATTGTTCTAAAAAAATTTAAGCCCATAATTTCGTGAAAAAACAATGAAAAATGGGGAAATAATGCTGCAGATGCTCATGTAATCTTAGTAATGGAGCAGAAAATATTACTTGGTTTCATCTTACAACAAAAGCGAGATACACGCAAACAGTCCAGTCTCTGGCTAGAAAAATTACCTTGAACATACGGATCAACCATAGAGGCAATTCAATGCACGGACAAGTACGAAGAAGGGTCTCAGCAACAACTATTGGTAAACCAGCATGGAAGTCCTTATACTTTACCTGCCATGTAGATATATTTCATGAGGAGAAAATAAGTGTGGTCTGAAAACACAAGGGAAAAGAAGAGTTTAGAGGGCAGATTATTTCTTCTTGTCAAAATACTTATATATTTTCCTGTTAGTTTCATTAGGTCAGAGAGTTCAAATACAAGAATATAATGCTGCAGTAGATATAATTTTCAGCTTCAATCAGAAATCAAGAGAGAAAAACATCATACAAGTTATTGAACATTAAAACGGATACAGTAATAATGATGCAGTGTATGTAGAGAACTGCACACTTCGCATCAAGTTTGAAAGTAGCTACTGTCAGATACAAGCTTGGGAATAAAGTAAAAGATTTGTAACACACCAATTGTATAACTTCAGGATCAACAGATCTCAAAAGCCTTTTAGGCAACAGTGAAAATTCAGAAAACTGTTCCTTACTGCAGCCACATCTCTAACTCGGGATCACAAGTTTCTGGAGTGGGAATGTATGTTACAGATACCATTTTCTTCTTCTCTTAAGGAATAATTTGGCTGATTGGGACCATTCAATGAAATTACCACCACCGAGTTTGCAGGTTCAGATTTGAAGGATGGGTTTCAATTAAAGGAGATATTGACAGATTGGGATTGTGTCACTTGTAATGGTAGTCCGTAGTAGTAGTTTAAGAGGATAATGAATCAGGAATTTTGAAGTAACATAAAGAAATTAAAAATAAAAAGAAAAAAGAAAAGGGGAGAAACAGCAATGAATGTCAAAGACAATGCACAGCAATGAAGGATTGAAAATTGAGCAGTGCGGCAAAAAAGGCCAAGGAAAAAAATGCCCAGGAGCCCAAGATCTCTGGTACCAAGTGCAATTTTTTAATAGAAATCTAAATCTGAATTATTCATCAACTGAGAAAGAGTTGCATAAAGAAGGGAGACTATCCGGTATTCTGGGAAACTATCCTATTTTGTTAGTAAATTTCTAATTTTAAAACAACATTTTGGTCAATGTTTTACAAAAGAAACTATAAAAAATAAAGAAACTAAGAAACATTAAATGTTAAATAAAATTAAGCTGGATAAGGAAAGTCAATTTTGTATAACTTCTAGGCTCTAGCACTAATTAGGCAGTTTCCAACAATTTTCAATGCATTTATTTTCATTTTATCATTTCTTTAACACCAAAAAATGGTAGGGAAAAAATGTTGAAATTAAAGCATGTAAAAGATACTAACAAGGTAAAGCTCAAGAGTTTCCCATTGACCATTCCCCTTATATTCGTGAGTTGTAGGAATGTTATCTGGAGGGCCACAGACAGCCACATCATCTTTCGAAGATCTTAACAAGAGACCATGTGTCCTGAAATAATTCCTTAAACTTGTATGTCACATTATTAGAGTAAGATATACATGATTCAAGAATGAAAGAAAACAAGTGCAAATTCAGTGAGACGACTTATTACCCAACCCATGCTGAGTCTACTTTATTAGGACAGCATTTTAATGACATGGCAAAGAAAACTCTCTCCAGTTCCCTGAGCAAGAAAGTCCCAAGTGTTAATGTACTGAAACGTATAGGCACTATTGATTCTGACATTAAGAGCATATTGTGTAACCTAAGTATAGAAATTATACCTCTTTAATCTTGAACCCTTCCAAAATTTCAAAAGAACTGTGAATGCCATATTGTAAAAATTTGTCTGGACCAAGAGATCAACCAAATCTGACGGGACTTCATTAATTCCTAAAAAGAAAATCAAGACACAATAATTTCTTGAACATAATCTTGAGAAAAATTCTGCAGCAGTTGATAAAGACAGTTTTACACTTCTTTCATCATTAAAGTTTTTGATGATTTTCTCAAGACATAAAAATTCCATGAAAAATCAGTTTCTCAGCATTACTTACAAAATTTGTAATACAAATACTCACTTTATATTCGATACCCGCATAGGATACTGAGAAATTTTTCTTTTTAATTTTATTATATTACCTTTTCAAAGAATTTGGAAACATGAATTCATGATAAAAAAGAAAAGAGGGCACTGATTTCTTTGTAGATATAAAAGTTATGACACCTAGATAACAATCAAAGGTAAATTAAGATGAAGATCCTATTTGGCTTTCTAGTATGAAATCTAAACGAGTCCCTTGTCAGTCACCTGTATAATTAAGGTTGTTTTTCTAACTTATCACTGATCGTAAGATATTCCATCAGAATGAAGCATTCCACATATAAATCACCAGTATCGAGAGGAAAAAAAGTGCTTTTGGTCTTCTCTCTGAACCATATCACCAGTATTAACCCTTCTTCACTCAGAGTCTCAGAAAGAAAAAGAAGAATTCGAACCTTACCAAGCAAGTATTTGAACGACTTCAGACTCCCTCATCTAAGTACTACCACCTTCCCTCAAACAATTACATAAAACAAAATCAATCAACAACAAGAGAACAAACAACTCATCTACTTCTCTATCATTCAAATCCCTAAATAAATTCAACCCCTTTGCCGTATATGATCCAACCATCACACTTTAAATGGATGGACTGTGAAAAGAAGATATTCTGGATATTGAGAAGCCAATGATGATCCCAGCCTAAACATCCTCCGAAAATCGTATCTTATCTCCATAGCCAACCACCATATGTAACAATGAAAAGAACTCCCTAAACTCTTGAACAATAATCTTCCAAGGACTTAAAGATGAACTTCTAAAATTAATGTTTGAGATGAATGATAAATAGGTAGAAACTTTATGCTCAATAATTAAGATTTTACATTTTTTTGTCACTAACAAACAAAATTTTTCACATCTTGTCAATATATTTAACTTTTATAAACTACGTAATGTACAAGTATATTAGAACTTAAAAAAGGATATACACGTAAAAATAAAAAAATAAAAACTCTATCACTTATGGGAAAAAATAGCACATAAAAGGCCATGCAGGTAAAAAAATAAAAAACACACTAAGTTTTTAGTTGTTCTGGTTTGTAAAAAAAAAAGGAACTTTAACAATTACGGGGTGATGTTCAAGCAAGAAAAAAAGTGCATGATTTTAACAAATTATCGGAACCCTAGTTAGACTTTAACCAAATTCATACCTATTCATATTTTAGATAAATTAATATAAATGTCATATAATTTTATTGATAAATTTCATTTAGAGATCTAAAAAACATTACCATTAAACGTCCACTTGAGATTTGCTGTTGATAGTAAATATTCGGCTGAAGTTAGAACATATTCTTTCTCCAGTTTATCTATGTCGATATATGATTGCAGATTCTGGGGGTGGATATCATTGCCAATCACTACAGGAAAGAAACATGTTATTGCCTTGAACAAAATAGTAAAATACATAATTTGAAAACCATGAAGATCAGTCATTTATTGAATTCATAACCCACTGGTGGAAAGCAAGATGTTACAGTAGTTATAACAAGAGCCTCAGCTAAAATCTAGTACAATAACTAAACATAAGTCACTGATGGAAAGCAAGATGGAGAGAAAGTAGTTATGAGAAGAACCAAACTACCAAAGCTAATATCTAGTAGAATAACTAAACCAATAAACTGCATATTGTGTTTCAACTACTTACATTGTTCGTTCACTGTTTTTTTAGCCTTTTTACTTGGATAGTGATCATTCTGAATAGAATTTTGCCCAAGCAAAGGATCGATCCAAGCATATGCTGGATGAACAAGATGCAATGCATTGATAGCTGCAGAAAGTCCATTCAGCCTTTCTTGTAGTGTTGATAAAATCATCTGGTCATCTTTTGGAACTGGTTCAGTTCTCAAACGAGATGAATGGAGATATATGTAACTTGCTGCCTTTCGCCAGTTATGTTGTTGCATTTCAAATGCATAAAGTAACTTATATGGGTTCGGTTTGGCTAAGAGATCTGAACGGTCTGCCTATTTAGAGCAAAAATGTATAAGAGAATTAGTATGTAAGAGAAAATATTGAGAAAACAAAAGCCATGAAACTTGAATCTCATCTTTGCAACAAGAAGATACCTTCCAAGCAAGCTCTCGCTCAATCTTCTCCGCTATACCAATGAAAGGTAGTTCACCATCACAAAGAAGCTGCAGTAAACAAAGATAAAAATCATCCAATAAGTAATATGTCAGTTGGCAAGTTCATCTAATGAGAAAATGATGAAATAGTCTATATTGACCACACATTACTAAACTGGTTCATACAGCATTTACAGGAAATACCACAAAGCCCAACTTTGGTACATTGGCAAACAACAGGCAAATTACATGCACAAAATAACAAGCTAATAATCACAAGTGTGCAAAGTTGGAATGGTGTAATAAACAGATCATTAGTGATATTCTTCTAAAATATGAGCTTGTCAGGCCCTGTCAACTCCAGCATTTGAAAAACACCACAACCCCTACTCTAATTTTACAAGATAAGTCTGGTTCAACAGAATCTCTACCACCAATCTCAGGTCAAACATAATGTCAAAAAAAAACTCCATCATTCCTACATAAGATCCCTCAAAATTACAATATAAGAATATGATCTGGTTCCATCTCTTTGTAAAGGCATTAATAACACCAATACCAGTAACAAACAGTGAAGAACAAAAGGAAAAATGGAAAATTTATTAATTTGGTAGAGTACCTTTGCTGCTTTGCGCTCATAGAGAACTATTATGAAACGCCTGAGGCAGATGCATTTGCTTTCCTCATCTGGATTTGAAATTATTGCACAGTATGCATCATGCAAAAGATTAAGATCTAAAGCAAACTTGAAGACATTTGCCCAAAGTCGTCCTTTGATGGTAGTGGCTGGTTCATTGAGTGGATTTCCACCATGGCAATCATCATTTGGACCAAGAGCTTCATCAACTTGCTCAAGTCCAGCGAGAGCAAACAGACAAGCACCTTCACTAATATTATATTGCTCAAATATTTGCATTGCCCATTGATAGTAATGAAGCTTCCATGAAGCAGAAGACAAGCGACCATCTGGCATACATAAGATTAAGCAAAAAAATTCAAATACCCTTGCCTCAAAAGAATGTACAATCAGCCTTCATCCAAAAAATTAATTTGAATTTTCTCCGTATAAACTTACTAAATCCAAGATGTGGTAATCCTGATTCATGAGACAAGCTTTGCAAAGCCTGACAAGCTCCTTGCCCAGATGCAGCTCTAAGTAACCAGTTTAAACGACAATCATTAACCACGTTGCCCACGTATAAGCAAATCAGCATTTGCAAAATGTCATGAATTTGAAGATTTTCTAAAAATAGATATAATAGTACATAAAATAATGCTATTTAAGAAATTTACTTTTAAGAGGTTTTCAAAAGGGGGTGATTTTGCCACCTAATTTTGAAAGAAATCACCATGTCCCTTGTGCAAAGAATTTAGGAACAAAAAAGAAGGAAATATTTACATGTTGAAAATAAGTTGTCAGAAACCAGTAAATTCTGGCATGTTCGAAAAATATGAAGGCGTAGGCTCAAAGAATAACAGAACGCATCAAGTATACAAAGCAACAATTTTAGATAAATGTCCAACAAATAATCTCATTGTTATTTTTTCATCTCTGAGATAATATCACCTACAAATAATCTCACATCCACACTATTCTCACCTCTTCTCAACATTATTAGACAATACACAGTTTTTCTGAATGCTGGTTCACAAGACTTGTAGTGAGCAGAATGAAGTGAAAGAGTCACACTTCGTTCAAGTTATCAAACAAGTCTCACAGATTCCAGTGCCCCCTCGAAGTTTCCTTCTTGGGATATGTGGTGCAAAGACATGATAATTACAACAATTAATTGGAAATCTTAATATATACCTGAATAAACAGCGAACTGCTTCACGGACTTTCTTCTCTTTCAAAATTCCATGTGATCCACATTGTGCTTGAGCTAGAAGGCAACATCCTAGAAGATGTTGGAGTATACACCAGTCACCATCACTATCTTGTATGCTTCTAAATGTTTTCTCCTTTTGTAAATTTCCTTCCGTGATAGTAAGTACATACTTAAGAGAGGGCACATGAAAAAGATCAGCAAAAAACACCGAAATATCTGTGCAAGTGTGCGTGTGTGTGTGTATGTTTTCTTAGTGTTGCAATCAAGCACGTCCAAAAAAAACTATTATTGCAAGAAAGTAAAGGCATGGGATTAACCTCAACAGCATCATACTGGCCATGTTTAAGAAGGATAAGTGCAAGCTGAGTTGAACGCCTTAAGAAAGAAGAAGATTCCTCCCCAGTTTTGCCCCAAATAACCCAACTGGTAAAGCCCCACACTGAACTAGTTACTTCTTGTGGGTTAGGGAGACATCTTAATGAATTGTGGCTAGGGTCTCCAGAAGAATTTTGAACATTTAGTAAGAGTACAAACGCTAAGGTGAAGTCACATTTGCCGAGCTTGTCATTCCATGATCTTTTGCCAACATTGCTATCTGGACCATTGACACATTATGAATTAATTTTCAAAATGTAAAATCAGCAAAATGATTTCATATTAGTAGTAGTCACAAAAGGTAAAACCATAAGGCAATAACAAAGGATTATTTAACTGACTCCCATAATGTCAAAAGATTTTGATTGTGGATGACGCTACAATAATGACTCCATTGCTTTAATCACAATGTAACCTGGATCATGCAAGTAAACCTTCCAAATGAAATGTTCTGCAGATACGTATTTAAGTTATTGAGACCAAAAGATTGAAGCATTTCATGCATGTCACCACCTTTAAGTATACATCATGGATACTCCATTACCAAAGAGTGATTTCATCCATTTGGAAGAGAAGGCAATGGTAAAATATAGGCCAGATATTCCTTTTGCAAAAAATGAAAATAGATTTGACATCTAAACAACTAGCACAGACCGTAACCTTGAGTAGGGCAGTGGAGTAAATGCTCTGTTTGTTATCAAATGTTTAAAATAAAATCAAATAAAAAAACCAACCTATAACCATAAGAGAAAGTAATTTTTCTTTTTGGTGTACATATAGCAACTTTATTTAACACCACAAGAAAGCTTACCAATTTGTAATGATGAAAGCTGAGAGCTGAAATATTCTAAAGTAGGCGACTCAGAAGGAGTGGTACCAAAAAATAGAATAATAAGCCACTCAAAAACAATATCTTGAATCATTGGCATCAACTCAAGTCGTATTCTCGATACATCATCATGCAATATACCAGTCTGCTGCAAAAATGAGTTAACTTACATACCAACTTAATAGATGCATTTAAACAAATTACAAAAAGAAAAAAAAATGATAAAAGGCATAGTAAAACATAGGGAAAAATGATGATGATGATGATGATGATATAATGCTGAAAGATAAATATATTACTTATTAAGAGGGAAAAAAAACATATCTTCATATTTCAATCATTAATTTTCAATTGGCATCAAATTCTAAGACCTTGAAAAGGAAAACAAATAATTGAGTATTGGGTAGAATAAAATAAAAGTAATTAAATATACCAAGTTCATGTAAAGATAGTATATACTAGATAATACCCACATGGAAGTCAGGAATTTCAAAGAGGTAAAACGGAAAAATTTAGACATTGAAGTAATCCAAACATCATCAAACTTGAATTCTAAATGATAACTCTAATATAAGAATTTCGCCCATTTAAGTGTGAAATGGTGAATTCCTCTTAAATCTTGTGGGTTGACTGCCCACTATACGATAAGGGAGAATGAAACCACCTAAGTCACACACATGTATATAAGAAAATAAAAAGAAATGAAAGATCATATATAACAACTGTCAAATAATATCAAAACCCTGTATATACTGTGATAACATCTTGCTACAGAAAGTACCTTATCCATCAAAACTACTAATTTTTGTTTCTTATCCAATGGGCACACAGGTTATTATGTCAAGACCAGCACAGCAAAACGAAAAAGAAAGGAAAGTATCAGAACTCAAGCAAAAGCTTAAAGGTTGTAGTTTTTAACCTCCAGGATCAGAGTCAATGTGTTTGAAGGACGGTCTAGCAATAAAAATCAAATTGGAATTCCAAAAGAGTTATTTTTCTCTGAGTTCCAATGGCAGTTCTAGATAGTAGAAATACAAATGAATTGCCATAGGAATTTTAACAAAAGGATAAAAAGACCAATAGACAGCAGTCCTCTTATTGAATTCTAACCGGAAACTTGAGAGATTTAAACCTTCCATAAAAAAAAATAAATATATATATATATATTTTCTTGCATAGCAATTTCCGTAGAAAATGAGGAGTTGTTTGAGATGTCGTTAATAGAAATTCTCAAGGACAAGATGAAACATGCACTAAAGGGAACTTGTATAAACAGCCAAAAGTAGGATATTTTTTCCATAACCCCAAGTGACACTCTACTTTGTTAGACTTCTTGTAGTAGAGCGGAATCTCTGACAGGCAAATTGGGGGTGGGCAAATTTCTCGTACCCGTCTTGAAAAATTCTGAGACGGGACGAGTACGGAAACACTGTTTGAGACTTCGAGTGCATCAGATCGGATCGGATACTGAAGGGTTTGGGAATTATTTTTTAAAATTCACCACCTGAGCAGCATATACGGGGGGGGGGGGGGGGCAACTAATGGGTATGACATAATGTCAAAGAAAAATAACAAAAACTTCTTAGAATAGAACTGAACAGGAAAATGTCATTTACCTGTTCATCTCCTCAAGAATAGATTTATCATCACACGATATCTGTTAATTTTCACCAACTAAACTAAGGAGATTCAAGGATTCATAATTGCCTTCAAGCAGCTCATACACACTATTACCATGCATCACACACTAAATTCACTTCTACAAGTGTTGACATCAAATTGCATATTCCTCGCCTCAGGATGTGATCATTGATAATGCTAATGGTTCTGAAATAGTATACTTCAACTGGTAATTTACAACTATGGGTCCAAAGATACTGAATTTTGTAGCACTACTGTGAGCAACTTTCGCATCAAAACACTTCTTGAAAACCACTCTAGCACGGCTACTTTCCTTGTCAACTTCTGGCTCAGATTGCTTTAAATGTCTGAATCACCTAAACATCTATTCAGGTTTGTCTCTGAAGGAATGGTATCCACCTCAAAGAAGTGGTGGTTTGGTTCCTTGAACGTATTTGTGTGAATTTCTGCACTTTGGAGCATTGTAGTATTGTACAATTACAGGACATAGAATGAAATGGAAAATCCCAATTTTTTAAAACAATTATGAGTACCCAATTTCCGATCCGTCTCGAACGGAATTGGATACCAGTTTGGGACCTATTGGGAACCAATTCCCATTACCCGAATTTCCCAAGTCCCGATCAAAAATTCCTGAACCCAAAGTTGCCCACCCCTAAGTCAAATGCCCCCTCGGCTCACACCAACCCCGAAAGGAGATTTTGTTAAAACTTTTTTCTAATAGGAAACATTAACTTATACATTAGTTCGGGACCTATTGGGAACTAATTCCTAGTACACAGTACCCGAATTTCCCAAGTCCTGATCGAGAATTCTTGAACCCGACCCAAACCCAAAGTTGCCCACCCACCCCTAAGTCAAATATTTTCCTCAGCACTCCCCTCATGTGCAGGTCGATCTTTTACCCGGTCCGCGTCAAGTGTGTGTCCTTAGTTTTGCTTTCTCATGAACCAATATTTAGGCAAGGAAAGTAGCATAATACGCCAACTTTGATTATGATCAATTCCATGTAACATTTGATGGCTTCACAAAAGAAATATTACATGGTTGCTAACTCAATAACCAGCATAAGAAAAACTAATATAGTCAGGTATAAGCTTATTAGAAGTACAAATGGACACCAACAGATGTCAAGATGTAGTCAATCACAATTTTATTATGTACAAATTGAAATTACATGTATAAGGAAAAGGAAGAAAATCTGACCTGGTCACTGATGCTCAACAGATAGTTTACAAATAGAAGAACATCCAAAGCAGACTCAAACATCACCTTTGCAATTTGAGTAGTAGCCTGGACCATGATGGAGGTACTAATATTAAAAACTGTTCCAGCATCCAAATCTTGTAAGATTTTGCGAGGCACAAGAAACTGTAGATAGCTTTCAAGGACATTCAGGATTTTATCCCATGATGCAGCCTTTTTTCCTAGAGCATGAAGAGATGATAGCATGTCAATGGAGAATTTTTTAATTTTTTTGTGATTTGCGGTTTCCTTCTCCCTAGCAACATCAGTTCCAGGATCTGATATATAGAGTGGCACTACTGATGAACTATATCCAGTTTTTAGAATCTTCAGTAAGCAAGGAACAATTTCTTCAGCTGACATAACTGGTGAGCCCACAAGTGACTCATAAAATATAGCAGAAGCTGTTTTCCCTAATTGTTGGCTGATACCGATAATACATCTGAGCAAACCAAAAAGAATATCACGCTCAGAGAGATCATCTGAAAAATCCAATCCGAAGCTTACACGATCACCAATTTCATTAGAACAACCTGGCAAAATAAGGGAAATGAAAATGGTGTTACAAAGTTTTATATGTAATCCAAGGAGAGAGGGGAAGGGGGCCTGGGGACAGAATAACAATAAATAAATGCTTGAAAGCAAATAAACAGAATTTCTCACTCTACTTTGAATAGAAGCATGACCTCTAACATACCATCAATAAGCAGCTCAATGTTTTCCAGACTACGGAACACAGACACTGAATTCTTTCTGAGTAAACCAACTGCACCTGTCGAGGATTGAACAAATAAACCATATGGCTCATTGTTCTTGCACCAGTGGTGGAAATAACGTGTACAGAGGTTCTTCCATCCATAAGATATCAACAGAGGACTCTCAGAAACACCCTAGCAAAATACATACAATACATCAGGTTTGCTAACATTGCCACACCCTGGCCAAAACCCCTCAAAAGGATGATAATAGAGAACTTCAAAATACTGTGAGAGAGAGTGCAAAAACAATAAAACAGCCAACACGAAACCTCATGTTCAACCAGAGAAATGATCTCCTTTTTCAGTCCATCAACAGTTAAGTTTTGAAACTCAGAATCAGTCCAGTGCCGGTTATAGTCCAGAAAAGTTGCACGAAGCACGATATTATGATGAACTCCAGGATGAAGCAGCCTGCGTAAGAAAATAGAAGATACAAATGACCCAATGTGATCCTGCAAAATTTAAAAACGAAGCAACAGTGTAAGCAACAATACTTTTCAAATTAACAACTATCACATGGCGTATCACTGACAAGTCAAGCACATATCACTTCAGGGTAAAATGAATAAATAAACCAGGAGGTAATGACATTTTAACAGCGTTACTATTTTCATAAAAGTTGTCAAAACTAAAGCTAAGACTTCATCAAAATCTAAAACTGCCAAAGTAAATCACGATAGAAAAAGACAAATCAATTTGTTATTACCAGGCTGAAAGGTAAGCATTCCAAAACAATGCAGTTGCAAATAGGTTAGATTTTTAATTTTAATTTGATGTACTTTCAACCATATGAGAGGTGCGTCAGTTATCTATAAGTAAATGAAAGTAGTATTTAAAAGAAAGTAGGAAAACATTTTTTTTTTTTAAAAAAGGGGCAAATCCTATATCTTTTCCAATGTAAATGAACTTAACTTACAGCTTCACCACAATAATCCATCAACTTTTATGAAAAGCAAACTTAGTCACTGCACCTTGGCAGATGTAACCACTGAATGCGTTATTGTCAAAAGATCATCAGATGAATATTCAGAACTTTGAAACAGCTGTTCAGCAACAAATTCCTCTTGCAGAGCATAGCAGCAAGCTTCTTCCCTAACAATAAAAATAGAGGTAGCAGAAACAGCTTAGCTAGAACAATGATATAATAGAAGTTCTTATCCAATGGCAATGGCCAACAGCACAAACAATTACAATATTCGATAATAAAAGAAATGCTGACACATATGTTGAAGCTGCATATCAAGCAATGGGACTAATAAAAAAGGAAAACTAGGCTCTGAAACATTTGATCAGACAGTCAGTAACAAGATAATTTACGACACTAATTGAGAACGCATATGCAATCGAAAAGGCAAAATCATAAATGACAATGCAAGAGTTCTATGCATAGTTAAATGGATGTGTGTTTGTCATTTTTGCCTTGAAATATTATGCCTAAAATGTAAGAATATCATGAACACTTAATCTTAACATACTAATAGAGAAATTACAGAGTATGTCCGAATATGGTCCATTAAAAACTCACTCTGTGACATCCTTATGAAACAGATTGTGAGATATCAATCCACTATCCTTCAATATCCATATCTTGTCTGAAGTAAGTTTGACATCAATGCATGCCCCCTGACAAAGTAAGAGCAGCAAATTTGCACTATCAGTAAAAATTTCAACTTAAATCAAAATGAAATACGGTATTCTGTCTCCCCTAAAATCATGTTGAAATTTTGTTTTGTGAATATCTTTAACATGAACAATTTAAGCAGGAAAATGTAGTGTTGATTACCTCGTCCAAAGGAATATCTTGAATTGATGTCTCCATTGACAGTATCATCTTGTTCCCCAAATTACATTGAAGACTATATACATAAATCATCTCCATGCTAACTTCCTTCATCAAAAAAATCATTTAAAATGATAGCGAAAAATTTAGAACACGATAATAGATTTGGAGAATATCAATATGTAAATTGAACACAAAAGAAACTATCCTCTTATCAGAGGAATGAGGGTATCAGGACCAGAAGAAAGCTAAAGGAATTTATCAGATGTAATTTCCAGCATTACTGTAAACAAATGCAAATAACCAAACCAAAAAAAGCCTTTTTCACACTAGGTGAGGTTGGTTACATGGATATTTAGACGCCATTGTACTTTAGAGATCATTGATTCATCAAGCTCTATAAAACCTAGGTCTCTTTTATGGTTTTTGTCCATGTCAAGTTGTCAACTTAAGTCTTCCCCTTCCTCGCTTGACAAATGAATTATGACAACACCATTTGCTTTCATTTTCTCACTGGATCACTTAAAGGTCTACATTAGATATGTCCAAAGTCCAAACTATCTTATCCTTATTTCTCTCATCTTCTCATCAATTGGTGCTACTCCCAATTTCTTACTAAATACTTCATTTCTAACTCTGTATTTCCTAGTCCATCCACACATCCATCTAAGCATTCTCATCTCAGCTACCCTCATTTTCTGGGCGTGTTGATGCTTTATTGCCCAACATTCTGTTTCATAAAGCATCACAGGTCTCACGGCAGTCCTATAAAATTTGCCTCTAAGTTTTAAAGGAATGTGATCGCATAAGACCCCAAACGCACATCTCCATTTCCTCTAACCCGATTGAATTCTATGCGTAACATCTCGATCGACTTCTCCATCTTTTTGAAGGATGGACCCGAAGTACTTAAAACACACACTACATGATATTAGTTGATTGCCAATTCTTATTTCTATCGCGTCACCTCTACCAACTCTCAGGAATAAATACAACGATAAGTACCCCCTACCAACTTTCAGGAATATACACCAAAAAGTATAAAACAGAAAGAAAAAAAAAACAGTCGAATAGAATAAAGGAAAATAATGTTCCTATTATAACAAAGGAAACAAGTCTTTGGTTCAATGTTCTAAAATGCACTAGGCGCAAGGCGCTAACAGGCCCTGCACCTAAGGCGCCGCCTAGACGAGACCTAGACAATTCCTCAGCGAGCATAGAATCCAAAATTAGGGTTTCAAGTCAATTTGAGGATTTTCGATTTTTGAGAAAATTTGGAAAAATTGATACTAGGAAAATGTTGTTTGAGTGATAAGGAAGGCTTCTAGATGGTCAGTTTGATGAGAAACCAACAAATTGATCTAGGCTCGAGCCGCCTAGGTGCCCTTAAGCTGAACGTTTTAGAACACTACATTGGTTATTGTATGAAATTCCATATGATAAGTACATATCTACCGGTGTCCAAAGGCAGGTTCTCTCTACCACTTTTAGACTCTTTAAAAACAAGGTCGTCCCCAAAAAAACAAGATCTGGCTTGGTGACAAAGGGCTTAGGACTTGGTTGCTAGGTCCTGGGTTTGAGTCCAAGGGGTGCATTTCTTGTACGAGACTGGGACAGCCGGAGATTTTACATGCTCTGCTTAAGCTCGGGTATGGGTGATTTGGCAACGGATTTTCCAACATTTTCAAAAAAAAAAACAAGCTATTTGTAATCTCTACTATATTCTAGATTCAGTTTAATTACATTACATGTTATCATGTTAGTCACAATCACAACCCAAATCCAAACTATTTTGGCCACTCCCTACTTCGGTGTTGTTAAAGGTGCAAAGCGCACCAAGGCACAAAGGGTCCTAGAGCCTAGGGGCATGCCTCAAGGAACAAGGAGCACGCCAGATGAAGGTGAGGCGCAAATTGCAAAATCAAAATGTAAGTATTAAATAATTGAAAATATATTGAAAATAATTACAATAATACAAATTAATGTGTTTGTCCAAATTTAACGCCCACCTCGAAACCTATCTTAATTTATTAAATAAATATTATACAACTTGATTTCGGGTTGGTGGGTCAATTCAATATGGTTTCACACATTTTTATGAGGCATGCCTAGACACATTTAGGATCATCTCCTAGGTGCGCCTTTGTGCCTAGGCATGCGCCTGATAAAGGACTCCTGGCCTGAGGTGCGCTTAGGCGAGTCTAAGGCATGCCTTTGACAAATATGCCCTACTTAATGAACTGTCGACCCTAATCCAAAGCTTAACTTGAGATCATAATAGTTCAACTATCATACTATTCAACTTTTAGAAAAAATTTAGTAATTAAACTTATGGCAAAAAAAATAAATGTTCATATCACATTAACCAAAGATACAATACATGCTAAAAACACGCTCAGACCAACTGAGAATTTGAGCTAGTAAAGATTAGCAGGACAACAGAGGATGAAGAGAAAATGACTATACAAATTCAAAGCTCTTTAACCAACATAAAGAGTCATTATTTACCAGTGTGCTTTTGTACAAGATTGAAAAAAGAATTATGCCTGAGCTGCGATTAATTTCACCCACCCACAACCTTATAGGTTGAGCTCCTGAAAGTATATGGTATAAAACATAGATTTCAGACATTAGTTTCAAGAATAATTAATAAATGAATTGGTCATTTCGATGGGAAAATAAACAGATTTCACTTCCAAATAGAGCTCCAATATTAAAAATCTATAAAGAGGAATACTCAGGGATGGGCATGATTGAATCAAACATAAAACCACTAAAGATTTAGCATATTCTAGAAGAGAGAAGTGATAGAAATTGCCTTCAGATACTGGATTGGTCATTGTACGACTAAAAATCCTGCTATGAGAAGAAATATCCCATACTTGAAACAAGCCATTGGAATGAAGCACAAATAAAAGAGTTTTGCCCAGCACCTCCATTATTACCATATCTTGCACTTGACCTACCATCCTAGTCCTGCATCAGCATGACGTGAATTAATTGTGAACCCTTAGAGATTGATAAGGTGAAAGCAGCAAATATTGATGTTTCAATTGAACAGAAAAATAACCATACATTTATATAGATGTGACAAATAGAATTGATTACCTTGACATTAAACCCCACAAACGACCAATTCCTGTATCATCCCGAAGCCAATGCTGAAAACCTAAGGGTCAAAAAAGGAACATGAGCGAAATTAAAACCCTAAAATTAAAATAATAAAATAAGTGAATAAACAGTAATACCAGGAGCAGTAGGGTGAAGACTGCCGAGTTGGAAGCAAGCAACAGACCCATCATTTCGACCAACTACAAGGCATCCAGTGGTCGCAGCTACACTTGTTATGGGTACGTCTCCATAATCAACCAAATTGAACTCTAAAATGTCTTGATTTGGGAAAAGGGGAATAGACTCATACGCAGAAAAATTAGATGAAAATTGAAGTAGGAAAGCAATTCCGGAGGCAGTTAACACATAAAGCATATGAATATTATTGTTATTGTTGTTACTACTGCAGATAAAAGCAAAAGGCGAGAGAGGAAAAGGGAAATTGACACGCAATCCGAGAATGGTGAATTGATTAGAAGGAGAGATGTGTAGTAACTCGAGAGAATTGGGAATATTCTTATGGATTCGCCAAACAAGATAGTGAGAAGGATTTTCAAGGACGGAGCATGAACCGCAATCCTCTGTGAGAGGAGCAACATTACTACTACTACTACTATATGAAGAAGAAACTGTAACCTCAATCCATTTGACGCAATCGCTGCTGAGGAATGGCACTTCCATTCCAGCTAAACTCCATTTACTCGCCATCTTCTCCTCTTTTGTTAAACCCTAGTCCATCTGGTCTGCTGTCACGCGAGTGCAGCCTTAAAACCCTGCTTACCCTGCCTAGAAGAAGACAAAATAAAATATTAATTTGTATATTATTCTCTGGATCCCTACATTTTCTTATATTAACTTTCGAGTACTAGTATAAAAACCTTTTTTTAACAAAATTAAGGGCGGCAGAAAAACTCAAACCTGGCCCGGCCCGGGACACAAAAATTACGGGCTGGGCCCTAGAAATCAAGCCCGGCTCGGGCTTAGGTCCGGGCCGGGCTCGGCGATTTAAGCCTGGGCCCGGCCCGGCCCGAGCTTGAATTAATAAAAAAAAAAACAAAAATGAAAAACATTAAAAAAAGTCGAACATATGTCAGACTCACAAGTCACACACACTATCTCTCACTGTCACACACTCACGAGGCCCATAGGCCCATTAGTGATTAGCCCCCATTTTGTGAATTGTAAATTTGTGATTTGCCCAGCCAATTGCCCTAATTTGAGTTATTTGACTATTTCCTTCACAGCTTCAGTGCTTCTGTCTGCTTCACTCTTCGTCAATCTCATCGTCACTCAGACATTCAATCATCGTGCAATGAATTTGGGGAATCAACGAGAAACACAGTCCTCTATCAAATCACTCACCATCGATTCTTAGGGGAAATTTGGGGATTGTTAGTTCGTTGATGAAATATATATATATTTTTTTATGTATTTATAAATTGTCTTGCAATTTTTGCATTTCATGAATGTATGAGTATGGTGTATTAATTATATTTCATTTTTTGTTTTTTGACAATTCGGGCCGGGTTTAGCCCGGGCCCGAGCCCGGCCCTGCCTGGTAGAGGCCCGGCGGGGCTTTTAAAAGCCCGGGCCCGGCCCGTTGCCATGCATAAACAAAATATACGAGTTTTTATACATGTTACTTGTAGATAATTTATATAATAAAGTTTTTATAGTGATTTACATAAGAATCAAACGAAACTTTGGTTTGATATTCGTAATCATGAGTTTATCAATAAGAAGGACATTGATAATTCGAATAGACTAACATGATGTCATCACCGCCCATTAATGAGATAACTAATCACATAAGCTATTAGTATGGTCCAGATATTTTGTGTAACACAGGTGCTTGTGGCTATTAACAAATACAATAAAGTGACCTTAAGAAGCTTCCATATGGAATGTATTTATCTCATGAATTTATAGAAGACTCCAAAAACACATTTAGGTTTAGGTTTACAGTTTGGGTAATGATGATAATAGGTCGGGTATGACATGTGGATGTTAATATCTATACCCGTCTCGTTCAACCAACAAATAAGAAAATTTGATATGTACCCAGCCCTAATGTATCGACCCTTACGGATCCCGTGCGGGTCCCCGTTCATATAAATATTTTATCTCTATTAGAACGGGGATACAAATACCCATACTCGTTTTGTCCATCCAATTGAGTATAGAAAATTATCATTTTACACGTCCTTAACGTACTTGGGGCCCCAAGGGGATTTTTGCCAGTCTCATAGTTTGGGATTCGTGATTGGGGCTTAAGGTGCGGGTTCAAGGTTCTTATAGTTCGGGTTTAAGGTTTATGGTTCAAGGTTTATGAGGTTTCAAGGTTTAGGGAATTTTGGGGTTTGGGGTTTATAGTTTATGGGTTAGGGATTTTGAGGATTGGGGTTTGGAGTATCAGGCTTGGAATTTATGGGTTGAGGTTTAACGGATTAAGGTTTGGGGTTTGGGGGATTATGGGTTCAATGGATTAAAGGTTCAAGGTTTATGGGTTAAGTGTTCAAGTTTTGGGGTTCGAGGGGTTATGAGTTTATGGTCTAATGGGTTATGTGATGAAAACATGCATGGAACAAGCCAAATAAATCCTCACGAGATTGATATCGTTCCCAATAAAGTCAAGTCAGTTCATAGTCAAACTCTAAACCTCTGAAGAACTAGCAACAGAAACCTAGAGTGCTAAGGAGGCGCTACAAAGGGTTAGCAAGCCAATTTGTTAGGGTTGGTGCTCGGAGCGCCAATTTCTTATGTATTTCCATGTAAATACCTTTTGTAAATATTTTATTATGAATAAAATAAGCAGTTTCTATAATATAATATCTCTTAATATATGGTAAAAATGTAATTGACCTTAGAATGATTAGTTATGATACAGTTGCAAAAGCGTCGCAACCGACATTAAATTGTATCATAACAATATCATTTCTTTAACAGTTTCTAGTCAAGGTTTACATTACTTGGTCAGTAAGTAAACCTGTTGAGACCGGTACATGTCGTATATTAGAATCTTGGATTTCAATGGTTGATTCTCACTGAACCATGAGTCTCGGAGACTCGTATAGACATGTAAGTATTTATATCGGATAAAAACTGAACGACTCACTGGATATTCTTAATGGATGGTACTGTTAGGGTTGGTGCTAAGAGTGCCAATTCGGATCGTATTATGTCCGATTCATAAATACGAGCAATTCTTTTTTCCATAATATTACTTATTTGATGGTAGCACCTCTTATCTTTTATACACATATTCGATCTAATTACGATTAGATAACTAATTATGATTAGATTGAAACTAAATCTGATTTAGTGATATTTGTATATAAGACAAAGACCCTAGGATTCACAACGTAGTGCGCAGTTACAACGTAGTTTGTAATTGACATTGGGAATCGTTACTATAAGTTGTATATTGTTTAAATAAAGTTCCTGGTCAAGATTTACTAACACGGGTCGGTTAGTAAAATCTGCTGAGACCAGTACATGTCATATATCGTGACTTGGTCCGATGGTTTATCCCAATGAACCATGAGTCTCGGGAGACTCATATAGACATGTAGGTGTTTATTTGATAAATATTGAATGACTCACTGAAGATTTCCTAATAGATAGTACACCAACGTCAATAGGAATCTTCTCGAGTTGAGCGAGCATAGTGGTCATTCGAATTGAGATACCACAGGGGATATATGAGTTATCATCCACACTTTGATGGTAGTCACGTCACTGATCTATTCATGATCAGACCTCCGCTTGTTCGTTGGGTGTGGACTGATGCTCATGATATCCAGTGCGTATTAAGATACGATCCGTCAGTCCTGTGTACATGGCATATGTATTATCATGTGTTTACGATCTAGTAAATCCATGGCCGTTGTATAACTTCGGAAGCTTGTTCCGAGTGTTATTTAGAGATCGTAAATTTGAAAGTCGACTATATTATACCGAAAAGATTTGACGTTTTTATCTATATCACAAGTATAATATGGATAGCCTGTGACAGAGGGATTATAAGTATGCAATGACCTCAACTTGCATAGTTTAGCGAGATTATTCATGGTCGTCATAATTCATGAGTGGGTGAATTATGGACACAAAATTGGATTTCGTGACGGATGAACCTAAACTTAGAGAGTCTCATATTATGAAGTGTACTCGTTGAGCACTTGGGCAACACGTTATGAATAATACAGATTATTCATAATACTTCATCGGATTAAGTGAGTTAATTCAAATCGTTTAAATGATTAAACGATAACACATGCATTAGGGGATTTTGGTCATTTAATAATTATTGTGTATTTGTATTTAATACATAGTTTGATTAGATACACATTAATTAATTGTCAAATGAGATTTTGACACATGCCATTAATATATATATTTGTTATTTATAAAATACATATATAATAATAATTATATTAATTAATTATTTAAATATTTGAATAATTAATTGATAAACTTTTTCATAATTGTTATGAAAAATGTTTAATTATTATTGGTGACACATGGCATGATTTAATTAAACTTTAGGTGTGCAAATTTGATTTGTTAACATAAAGTTTAATGTAATTTATTGGATTAAATTTTGAAAATGAACAAACTACCCTTAATGAGTCGGTCATGCTTCCTTTTAATTTAGAAAATTTTATTTTCTTCATTTAGAAGAACACCATGGCCGAACATCACTCTAAACAAAAGCTCTCAATTTTGGTTTGATGAAACAAGAAGGAGAAAGAAGAAAATCAAGAAAAAAGGCTAAGGAATTAGAGGATTAAAGGTAATTCTACAAATCCCTAAGCTTAGAAAATTTGTTTCTTATTTCTTGATGATCTAGTGAGATCTAAGGTTTCTTATTTTCCATAAATTTGGGGCTTTTGGTTTTGGAGGATGGAATTGGAAGCATATTGCATGTGTGAAGTTGATTTGGATGATATTATTGTAATATTGGTTCAATTTAATCATTTGATGATATGTTGTCATTCTAGAGTGTTGTGACCACTCTTGTAATGCCTAGAATTATTCTTGGGTGGTTCATGTGTGGTGACTTTGATTGGTGTTTTGATTAATTGGATTAATCTTGAAAAATTGGATTTAAAGCATGAAAATTGACATTTTTGCATTATGGATCAAATCTGGAATAACAATGGATATGGTGATGAAAAATATGTCATTTGAATGTATTGGATGTGTTTTGGGTGTTGGAACAATTGCGAAAAACGGCGTTATCAGGTGACTTTTGAGCCAACCGGGTGACGGCTGCCCAAATAATGAATTTGTCACTGTTCGGGCAGCCCATGAACTGCCCTAATACTATTGGGGCTGACCTGGGCAGCCCTCATGTGTATGGGTGGTCGGTTCGGTCAAAAACGTGTTTTATGCCATTTTGCGGAAAAATATTTTCGTAAAAATTTCACGATGTTTCTTAACTATTTATGTCGTTATTTGATATCGAATAAATATATTTAGTGAAATACGAATGAATTATTCATTTTGGATATTGAATAAATTATTCGGTAATTTAAAAAGTTTTAAAATTACGATTTCGCCCTGTGCTTCCGCCGCGTCCTTTGCCCAAAACCCCAACATGTACACCACTTGAGATACCACTGTGGATATATGAGATATCCTCCACACTTTGATGGCAGTCACGTCACCCGATATTTTTATGTCAGACCTCCGCCTGTTCGTTGGGTGTGGACGGATCCTCATGATATCTTGTGTGTGTCAAGATAGAATCTGTCAGCTCTATGTACAGAGCATATGTATTCAATATGGAATTAGAAATCTATTAAATCCATGGGCCTGTGGGACACTGTAGAGGTGAGTTCTAAGTATTATTAAGAGATTGCTAATAGAAACGTCGACGTGATTATTTCTATAGAGATTTGACGTTTATATCTATATCTCTGGAATAATTCGGATACATGTGATGGAGTGATTATACATATGCAATGACATTGACCTGTATGGTTCAGTGAGTTTATCCGTGTTTGTCGTAATTTACGGGTGGGTAGATTATGGGCACGAAATTATTTTCCGTGACGGATATGCCTGAACCCTGAAAGTCTTACTAATGAAATATACTCGTAGAGCACTAAGGCAACTTTTATGAATAATATTGATTATTTATAAATCGTTTAACGGTTAAAATAAAGATACATGCATATAGACCTTTTGGTCATTTAATATGTATTTGTATTTAATATATGATTTTATTAAATACATATTAATTAATTGTCAAATTATGATATTTGATATATATCATTAATATATGTATTTGGATTATTTAAAGTAAATATAATACATACATTTATATATTTCTATTTAATTAATTATTTAATCGTTAAATAATTAAAGTAATTAAAAATAAAAAATATCTAAGTTGATATTTTGGTTATGAAATATCTTAGTGTAAATGTTTGGCTTTTACATTAATGATAAATGTATTAAAATTGGTTTTGACTTCTTTATTTTTGATTTGAAAATTGGAAAATATCTTTTTCTTTTTCCTTCATAATTTTTTGCCAACCCTAAGTATTTAGGGTTATATTTTTTCATTTGCTTCACCTTTTGCAAAACTTAAAAATTTTACAAAAGAAAGGCTTGAGAGAAAAACACAAGTGCTAAAGCTTTAAAGTTAAGAAAAGCTTGGAAAATAAATGTATTTTCATTCTTTCCTTTTCTAGGAAATTATTTCTATTGCTTTAGGCTACAACATATGATGTTCTCATGTTTTTCTACTCTCTTGGTTTTGTAATATGAAGGTTTGAAGCTTGAAAGCTAGATGTATGCATGAATGCTAACAAAGTATGCTTGTAAATGGTGTATAAGCCTTCTTTTGATGATTTGATGATCTTGTTGTCATTCTAGAATTGTTAGGCCACTCATTGATGACCTAAAATTTTTCTTGAGTTGTTTCAAAGTGCTGAGACATGTTTGATGTTGTAGAGATTAGATTAAAGTATTGGATTATGTTAATTTTGGTTAATTTTATTAATTGAAAAAATTAAGGTTTTAACCTAAACCAAAACTGAGGTTTTCATATATGTATTGTATTTTAATGTATATAAGATATACAAATCATTTTGGAATTGATTGGAAATCATCTAAGCTTGTTTTGACAAAATTGGACCAAAATGCACAAAGTTGGAACTTTGGGGACTTCTCGGCAATTTGAAGAAATTATGGGATTTTTGTTGTGAGTTGTATTTTGATATATATGACATGTACAAATCATTTTGGTAGTGTACGGGCCAAATTTGGACCCAGGGGTAAAATCGACATTTAACCCAAAAACCAAACCACCGACTCTGAAACCCACTAGCTGATTCAGCCTATAACAGAAAAGCCATACAAGGAAGCCTCATAGACCCAAACCCGCTAACATAAAGAGAACCAACGGACACCAGTTACAAGAGTCAAGAGAGAATCCAAGTTCATAAACTACATCATAAAGACGACAATTACAAGACATAGACACGATCATAAGTTACCGGACATAAAATCACCTGAATTAAACCATCGCCAGGGAAAGACTCCAACGGCAGAAGAGAGACCCACTTTAAGGAACCTATAAAAGAAGTAGACAAGGCAACAGCTGAGGATCGGGACCTTCTGGCAGGAACTACTCCAATCGTCAATACACAACTCTAGTACTCCGCCCTCACGGCAAACGATATGTGGTTGAGGTACTTCATAGACCTTAACCATTTCTCCCTGAACTCATTCGAACATCAGCTAACTTGAGCGTCGGAGTGCCTACGGTTTCCACCACACCGTTGGGCAGTAACTTCCGCTTTCGCTATACTTTTATTTTGCAGGTTTGCTCGTGCCCCTCATACCACAAATTCACGATTGTGGACCTCGATTGAAATCAGTTTCCACAATTTGGCGCCCACTGTGGGGCTTCCGAGCGGATTTCGCAAAAGTAAAACACATCCAAGCCATACATCAAACACATCAGACAGAAATGGCTTCAAGCAGTCAAATCCCGGATCTCGTGATGGCACAACTTGCCGTGCTCCAAGAACGTCCGCAAGCCCTTGAGGAAGAGAATCAGACGATTCGCGATTCCAACGACAGCCT
>SKCR01004607.1:0-26419 GCA_019454045.1 Zanthoxylum bungeanum | reverse complement strand
GCCCAGTTTTTATGTCCTACAATCCCTTTGCCGAATGGGACACTTTTGTTATATGACTTCTACTTTGTACCAGGATGTGTAGCTAATATTATATCTCTTTTTGTATTGGATACAGAAGGTTATCGAATTAATATTAAAAACTGTTCTTTGTATTTATATGATAAACGTAATATTCAGATCATTTGT
Source organism: Zanthoxylum bungeanum (assembly GCA_019454045.1). Lineage (NCBI taxonomy): Eukaryota > Viridiplantae > Streptophyta > Magnoliopsida > Sapindales > Rutaceae > Zanthoxylum > Zanthoxylum bungeanum. Next base: position 26,233 of record SKCR01004607.1, on the reverse strand, counting down.
TGTCCAAACCAGCATGGTCATTACACATTGCAAACTTCTAAAGATATTTTAAATACTGGAGTTAATAAACGTAGTTTACCTATTGTTAATAATACTGAACTTTGGCATATGCGGCAAGGTCATATAGGCGTTAAACGCCTTACCCAATTGGTTAGGAATGGTTTGATACCAGATCTCACTATTGAATCATATCCAACTTGTGAATCGTGTATTCAGGGTAAGATGACCAAAGCCCCATTTTCTGGTGTTGGACACCGTGCCACTAACTTACTGGAACTCGTACATTCTGATGTATGTGGTCCACTAAGTCAGACTGCTCACAGTGGTTATTCATACTTCGTTACCTTTACTGATGATCTGTCACGGTACGGTTATGTCTATTTGATGCGACATAAATCGGAGACCTTTGAAAAGTTCAAAGAGTTCTGAAATGAAGTAGAAAAACAAACTGGTCAATATATTAAATGCCTTTGATCCGATAGAGGCGGCGAATATATGAGTAGTGAGTTCATGGATTATATGAAGGATAATGGGATTCTCGCTCAATATACTCATTCAGGAACTCCACAGCACAATGGAGTGTCTGAGAGGAGAAATCGGACTTTATTGGATATGGTCCGATCGATGTTGAGTTTTACAGATTTGCCCTTTTAGTTATGGGGCTACTCTCTTTTAACAGTTACACATCTTTTAAATAAGATTTCTTCAAAAGATGTTCCTATGACTCAGTATGAGATATGGACCGGTAGAAGACCAAATCTTAGTTATATTAAGGTTTGGTGTTGTCCTGCCTATGTCAGGGTGACTCAGCAAGCCTCGAGGGCAAAAGTTTAGGTTTGTTGGATATCCTTCGGAAACGAGGGGATATTTGTTCTATGATACTGAGCATCAAAATGTGTTCGTAGCTCGCTTCGCAAGATTTCTAGAAGTAGAGTTCTTGTCGGAAGGTGGTAATCATAGACAGGTTGAACTTGATGAAGTCCAATCTGAAAACAACAAACCAACGGAGGAACCTGAAGTTCAAGTAGATGAATGACCTTAACACACACACTCCGTAGGTCACAAAGGGTATCTAGACCTCATGAACGCTTGTATTTGATACAAGAAAAGAGTCTAGATGTTCTCTTAGTTGAAGAGACTGATCCTTTCAACCTTGGACATCGACTCCGTGAAATGGAAAAGTGCCAAGAAATTCGAGTTAGACTCAATGCATGAGAATCAAGTTTGTACTTGGTTCCGCTTCCCGAAGGAATTGTTCCTATCGGTTGTAAATGGGTTTACAAAAGGAAGCGTGGGCCTGACAGTAAGGTTGAAACTTACAAGGCCCGACTGGTAGCAAAAGGTTACATGCAGCGACCTGGCTTTGACTACGATGAAACTTTTTCACCAGTAGCAATGCTTAAGTCTATTCGAATTTTGCTTTCTATAACTGCGTATCATGACTATGAGATTTGGCAAATGGATGTCAAAACGGATTTTCTAAATGGATTTCTTGATGAAGAAATCTATATGGAACAGCCGGAAGGTTTTGCGTCCAGCAAAAACTCGGGTATGGTGTGTAAGCTTAAGAAGTCCATTTATGGACTTAAACAAGCTTCACGAAGTTCGAATTTTCGATTCAACGAGATTATTAGATCGTCTGGTTTTCTCAAGAATTCGGAAGAATCTGTGTGTATCAGAAGGCCAGTGGGAGTATGGTCGTATTTTTAGTCCTATATGTTGACGACATCCTAATCATTGGGAATGATATAGGAATGTTACAAAACGTCAAAGCGTACCTCTGTAAGAATTTCTCCATGAATGACCTGGGAGAAGCTTCTTATGTTTTAGGGATAAAACTCTATAGAGATAGACAAAGAAGGCTGATTGGGTTATCCCAATCAACATACATAGATAAGATCTTGGAACGGTATAATTTTGGTAACTGTAAGACAGCAAATATATCGTTCAGACATGGGATTCATCTTTCAAAGAAGATGAGTCCACAAACAGAAGATGAGAAGGTTAGAATGTCTAACCAACCTTATAATTCGTGTTTGGGTAGCATAATGTATGCCATGTTATGTACTAGGCCTGATATCAGTTTCGCTGTTAGCGTAACTAGTAGATATCAGTCCAATCCAGGAAATGACCATTGGATGGCCATTAAACATATCCTGAAGTATCTTAAAGGTACTAAGGATAAGTTGATAATTTATGAAGGAAGTGAACTGCAAGTTAATGGGTATACAGATTTCGACTTCCAATCGGATCCCGATGATAGAAAGTCTACATCTGGATTCATCTTTACCTTTAACGGAGGTGCAGTTTGCTGGAAAAGTTCCAAACATGGGTCAATAGCAGATTTCATCACAGAGGCGGAATACATTGCAGCTTCTGAAGCTGCAAAAGAAGCTATTTGGATTAGGAACTTTATCACAGAATTGGGAGTTGTCCCAAGTATCGAGAATGCGATTATGTTATACAGTGATAATAATGGAGCCATTGCGCAAGTAAATGAACCGAGGGCGCATCAGAAGTTGAAGCATATGGAATGGAAGTACCACGTCATTCGAGAGATTGTGTCGCGATGGGATATTGTCGTGTGTAAGGTACCGAGTGAAGATAATGTAGCAGACTCGGTGACGAAGGCCATACCTCCGAAGTTGTTTGATAAACAGGTGGAGTCGATGGGTATTAGATATAATCGATATTGGCACTAGAGCAATTGGGATTTTTTGTTGGGGTTGGTGCTCAGAGTGCCAATTCCCGTTTGTATTTCATTGAAAATACTTATGTAAAAGGTTTTATTATGAATAATACAAGCAGTTTATATAATATAATATATCTTTTAAAATGGTACTGACGTAATTGACCTTATGATAATTAGTCATGATACTATTGCAAAAGCGTCGCAACTGACATTGAGTTGTATCATGACGTTATCATTCTCATACTGTTCCTGGTCAAGGTTTACACTACTTGGTCAGTAAAGTAAACCTGTTGAGACCGGTACATGTCGTATACTGGAATATATTATTCCAATGGTTTCTCAATGAACCATGAGTCTTGTGGACTCGTATAGACGTGTAGGTGTTTATAGCGAATAAACACTGAACGTTCACCGAAGATTCTTAATGGACGGTACACCAACGTCAATAAGAATCTTCTCGGGTTGAGTAGCATTTGTCATTCTTCGACTCGAGATACCATTGTGGGCACATGAGACATCTTCCACACTTAGATGGCAGTCACGTCACCGATCTATTAATATCAGACCTCCGTCTGTTCGTTGGGTGTGGATAGATCCCCAGGGTGTCCTGTGTGTGTCGAGATAGGATCCGTCAGTTCTGTGTACAGAGCATAGGTAGTCCATATATGATTAGCAATCAGATAAAAACCATGGGCCCGTGGTACATTTTATAAGTCAGTTCTAAATATATTTTTTTGAGATTGCTAATAGAGACGTCGACGGGATAGTCCCTATAAAGATTTGACGATTACATCTGTATCTCTGGGATATATCTGGATACTTGTGACGGAGGAATTATACATATGCCATGACCTCGACCTGTATGATTTAGCGAGATTATCTGTGGTCGTCATAATTTACGGGTGGGTAAATTATGGACACGAAATTGGATTTCGTGACAGATATGTCTGAATCTAGAGAGTCTCACTAATGAAATATACTCGTAGAGCACTAGGGAAACATTTATAAATAATATTGATTATTTAAAAGTCGTTTAAAGGTTAAACGAAAAATACATGTGAAGGGACCCAATAGTATTTCATAATTTTTGTGTATTTGCATTTAATGTTAGATTTTATCAAATACACATTAATTAATTGTCAAATTGAGATATTTGACTAATATCATATATATATATATATAAATATATATGTATTTGATTTTAATGTAAATATAATACATATATTTAATTATTTAATTGTTAAATAATTAAATTAATTAAAAATATAAATATCGTAAGTTGTGATATTTAATTAAATGGCTTGAGTTGCAAATGTTGACTTGCTTTATTTCATTAAAGAGTTGATGATTACAAATACAAGTTAACAAGTTGCAAATTAAATGAAACAAAATAAAAAATAACTAGATATTTACATTACCAAAACTCGGCCAAGGGCTTGGTGGTTGGTATATATTATTTTGTTTTCATTTTAGGGTTTCATAAGTTCCATATACACCAAAAACAAAACACAAAAGAAGTAGAGAGCAAAGGTTGAAGGAAAAAGGAAAAGACTTGGAAAAACTTGATTTTTGTAAGTATTTCTTCAAAACCTTCAATATGAAAATTGTTTCTAACAAGCTTAGCATAATTTTGTGTTGCTTTGATGTTCTTTATACTCTTATAGTTTGTGTTTATTTGGTTTAGAACTTGTATGAAATATTGATGCATGTAAGTAAGCTTTAAATGGTTTAAAAGGCTTACTTTTGATTTTTGGAAAATCAAGTTGCCATTCTAGAGTTAGTAAGCCACTCCTTGATGACCTAGAATTTTTCTAGAGTTATTTCAAAGTGGTGAGGCTTGTTTGGTGAAGTATTGGATGGATTAAAGTGTTGGATTTTAAAGATTTGGTGAAATTGGTGATGAAATTGAAAAATTAAGGTTCTTAACCCACTCCAAATTTGGGGCTTTTCATATTTATGATGCATTATGGAGTATATATGATGCATGTAAATTTTTAGGTTAAATGGATTTGAACTTGGCATGTTTTGAACAAAATTGACCAAATTACAATTAATTTAGAATTATGGGGTAGTCAAGGCAATAGGCTAAAAATTGGGGATTTGTGTGAAATCTGATTTTGATGCTTTGGATGTGTTGAAAAATATTTTAGAAATGATTTAGAATCATCCAAAATTGTATTTGACAATTTTGGACTAAAATGATCAATTTACAAAGTTATGGGGTAATTCGGTAATTACCAAGAAATATGATTTCTTGTGAAATTTTTTCAAAATTTAATAATTGGATAATTAAATAAATAAGTTTATTTAATTAATCCAAGAAAAATTTTGAAATCGGAAAATTTTGATTTTCCACTTTTCCGCTGCGTTACCGAATTTCCGCCATAAAATCCCTTCAGGGTAAACATTGATTCAGATGTTTATTTCCTAGAATCGACATCTGTCTGAAAATCAGAGTCTGTATATCCTCTTAGGATCATATCCTCACCGGAATACACAAGCATATAATCTCTCATTCTCTTAAGATACTTGAGTATGTGTTTCACAGCCACCTAGTGATCCAATCTTGGGTTCGACTGAAACCTACTGACTACTTGTGGGGACACAGGACATGGACGACGCCGTTCCTAGGCTCGCGGCCTAGTTTGGGAAGTACTGAATAACATGGAGTCGCCACCCGGTGTGAACCGGGACAAAGATTTAAGGCCGCACTCACCCCTCGCAAGGGAAGACCTCAAACCGTTGGGTTCGGAATGGTCCTTTACTTATGTCACTTGTAATGAAAGGATTCATGTAATAATTTAACTAAGCTTAAGTAACACTCATTTTCAAGAGTATCATGCTTCTAAATTCTCATATGCAAAATAAAACTTATGTGTACATTTTTACATATATCTCATATTTAAAATTGCATGCTTAACATATATCAAGATAGCAACGAACATACAATTTTACATATTACATTCAAGAAAACACAAGCACACGTATTGACCATACAAGCACACATATTGGCACTCTTCCAAACGGTACGTGGAATTGTAGCCCAAGTACAGACCGCACTACCGTCCATTCGGAGTCGGCTACGGAATTTACGTCTGGGTTTCCATCCGATATACCGCAAGAAATAATACTCAAATATTATCATGACATAAGCATACGAATTGTAATACATTGACACATTTGCATAAGAAAGATCAATCAATAGGCAATTATGCATGGATATAATAAGACAGACTCAGTTCAGTGTGTGCACGTTCGTGTAGCGTTCGTAAACGCGTTCGAACGGAAATGAAACAGAATGCTCACGTTCGAGTAGCGTTCGTAAACGCGTTCGAACGGAAATGAAACAGAATGCTCACGTTCGAGTAGCGTTCGTAAACGCGTTCGAACGGAAATGAAACAGAATGCTCACGTTCGAGTAGCGTTCGTAAACGCGTTCGAACAGAAATGAGACCTGATGCATGATAAGGCAAAATTTATGCGCGTTCGAGTTGCGTTCGTGAACGCGTTCGAACGGACACGGACCTGATGCATGAAATAGGATGCAATAAACAGAAAATAAAGGGCCGCGGCGAAGCACTGCCGTAAAGGTGACCTTTTGGGGCTCTTGGTCTCTCAAAGAGAGGACCTTTAGACCAACATGCTAAGCCCATGCGCATCACATCACACGTACAAGACTAGAACCAATCATATCAACCAAGTATGCCCGATTGAACACATCTCACATCCAATCTGAACACACGTCAACCGGCGCGGCAAAGCATCGTGGAAAAGGGGGCTTTTAGCCCCTCCCCATAGGGGATCTCACATCACACTTACTAAGCCCATGCGCTCGATTGACTTATACATACGAAAATAAAGATAATAATATCAAACTAAGTATGCTCGATTGAACGTATCTTGCGTCCAACCGAACATATATCAACCGGCGCGGCGAAGTAGTGTCACGAAGGTGGCCTTTTCGGCTCTTTGTCTCACAAATGGAGGACCTTTGGACTAACTCACTAAGCCCATGCGCTTGGTTGAATCATACAAAAATAAACAACATATTGAATTCAAGAGAAAACTAAATAAACAAAAAGCAACACAACGAAAGAGAGATGGTGCCGTTTACCCAAGCGGTACGTGGAGTTGTGGCCCGAGTACAGATCATATTACCGTCCATTCGGAATCGGCTATGAAATTTATGTCCGGGTTTCCATCCGATATACCGCGAGAGTTGACACATCTCTCATTCATCCAATACCCACAACATACATCATACACACGACAAGTACCACAAATACAGAAAATATAATCAAAATAAATGACCAGAAAATAAAATGAGAATAAGTGTGACAGATACCCTCAGGTCTAACCTTTTAAGCCGTCTCTCGGACTCGCGTTCCACGAAGATCGGAAGGGGGTAAAGCTCCGCAACTTTTCTGGTCCACTGGTTCCACGTCCTAGCTCACTGCTTCGCTGCTTTGCTTATTGTTCGAACTCCGTTCTGCTCCTATTCGGCTCCTGTTTTGCTGCTCACTGCACGGGCTACCTGTTTCAATGTTTTCAAAGAACTATTCCAAGTTGTGTGGGTTCTTAGTGCAATTAAAAGTGATTATTTTTAAGATTATCTATGTAGTTTTCTAAGTTACTGTTTTTTTAAGGATTTGGGCTGCTGTGTTTGTGTGGTTTTCGGTGATGTATGGAGGTTTAGAGGGGCTGGTTTTCGGTGGTGATTAGGGGTTGTTTTGGTGCTTGTAGTTTCGGTGATGTGAGGGTGGTTACTTTGTTTTCTTTTTGTGTGTGTATGAAGTGTTTTCTCTTGGATGTGTTTTGGGTGTGAATTGTGTTGTCCAGGAGAGGAATGGCCTTGGTTAGAGGTTGTTTATATAGAGAATGGCTAGGGTTTACAAGGGAAGGGATTTGTGCATTAAATTAGGATATGATTTAGTTTTAAACAAGGAAATCAAAGGATTGAGGGGGGGACAAAATATTTTAATTTAAGAAGTTGTAATATTTAATTGGTGTTGGTTTAGGAATACAAATATTTTATATTGGTAAATATCTTATTAGATTAGGAAGTCAAATATATGATTGGATTTAATTGGTTAAGATTGATTTTAATTTGGTATGATTATATTTTGATTTAGTATGTGATTTGTTTAATTTAGGCATGATTTTAGTTTAAGTTGGTAATTGTTTATTTTAATTGGTAAATGATTTAAATGTTTTATTTAATGTTTAATATTTAATTTAATATTTAATTATTTAATTTGGGATGTGTTTTATGGGCTTTGGGGAGCTAAATGGGCTGGGTGTGAGGCTAGCAGCAAAACCAGAATTACCGACACCGTTCGAACGCTCCCTCGAACGCTACACGAACGCCCGCAATCTGTTTCTCGTTCGAACGAAGTAACGAACGCAGCACAACGAAGACAGTGAGCTTGCTTATTCTGAATTTCCCCTTCCGATATCCGTTTCCCGCGGCATCCGTGACTCAAAAGGTAGTTGTCTCCAAATAAGACTCCTCATCGGGTGTATGTGTAAAAATGTAGTGCCTACACTACTCCCACTGCAAAACAGATGTCTGGTCTCGTGCATAACATAGCATACATGAGACTACCAACTGCTGAGGCATATGGGATATGTCTCATTTCCTCAACATCTTGAGGTGTCTTAGGAGACTGTTCCTTTGACAAATAAATTCCATGCCGATAAGGCGGATTGCCTTTCTTGGAATTCTACATCCCAAATCGCACAAGGATCTTGTCGATCTTGCAATCCCGAAGTAACTGAATCCCAAGAACATAACTGGCCTCTCCCAAATCTTTCATTTGGAATTAGTTAGCTAGCCAAAATTTCATGCCCGATAATATCGTTACATCATTCCCAATGAGTAAAATATCATCGACATATAAAACAAGAAAAATCACATTCCCGTCAATGACGCCCTTGTATGCACAAGGTGTTGGGGTTTTGAATGAAGGGCGCAGCGGAAGCGCGGTTTAGGCGAAATCGTAATTTAAAACTTTTTCAAATTACCGAATAAATTATTCAATATCTAATATAAATAATTTATTCATATATAACCTAAACCTATTTATTCGATATCAAATAACGACATAAATATATATGAAACGTCGTGAAACTTTTACGAAAAATGTTTTTCTGCAGAATGACTCAAAACGCGTTTTTGACCGAACCGACCACCTAACACTTATGGGGACTTCCCAGGTCAGTCCCAATAGTGTTGGGGCAGTTCATGGGCTTCCCGAACAGTGACGAACTCACTGTTTGGAAAGCTGTCACCCGGTTGGCTCAAAAGTCACCCGGTAACGCCATTTTTGGCCGTTTTCGCTTATTTCAACTCTGAAACACTTTCCGGCAATTGTTCCAACTCCCAAAACACATCCAATACATTCATATGACATCAAATTCATCACAAATTTCTAGTTTATTCAGATCTGTTCCAGAAACTGAAATTAACAATTTTCATGCTGTAAATCCAATTTTTTAACATTAATCAAATTAATCTCAACACCAATTCAAGTCACCACCTATGAATCACCCAAGAAAAATTCTAGGCATTACAAGAGTGGTCATAACACTCTAGAATGGCAACATGTCATCAAATGAACAAATTGGACTAATATTACAATAATATTAACCAAAACTACTTCACACATGCTTTAAACTTCCAAATCCATCAACCATCATCAAAAGCCCCAAAATTTAAGAAACTAAGGAACCCTAGAACCTTTCTAATAATTCAAGAAAACATGAAACTAAATTTCAAGCTTATGGTTAAGTAGATTACCTTTAATCTCTTGAAATCCCAAATTTTTTCTTGAATTTTCCTTTGTTTTCTTCATGGTTTTATCAAACAAACTCATACGGCTTTTCTTTGTGTGGTTTCGGAAATGGTGATGAAATTAGGGAAGAATATAATTTTTTTTCCTTTTAAATGCTAATTGCCGACTTGGATGGGCATTATTGTCCTTTTCCAAAAAATTAATCCAATTAATAAAATTAAACTTTATGTTATCCAATCAATATTGCACACATTAAGTTTAATTAATTCATGCCATTTGCACCAATAATAATTGGACAAATTTCATAACATTTATGAAAAGGTTTATAAATTAATCATTTAAATATTTAACAATTAAATATCCAAATAATCAATTAAAATAATTATTATTATTATAAATGTATTTTTATTTACAATAAATAACAAATATATATATTTATGGCATGTGTCAAAATCTCATTTGACAAATAATTAATGTGTATCTAAGCAATTTATTGTAGATTCTGAGGAAACTTATCTCTAGTCGCACTGATTGAACAATTTAATATCTGTTGGTTAATGTTGATATTAAACTGTATATTTTGGCAAAAGAATGCAAAGTGACGTTTTTGAATGGCTTATTCAAATAAGAGATCAGTTATGATTTCTTAGTTTGAAGAGTACATTCTGAAATGGCCCTAGAGTTTGTGTTCTGCTGAGATCGCAGTTTAATGTTCTAACTTATAGAGCCTATTGTAGACTCCGATAAGTCTTCCGGAAATCTGTGTTCTCTGTTTTTGATATCGTCAGATTGTCTAATCTTGTCAAAGTATAGAGAATACATATGTGTTTGAAGGGGTAGTGGGAGCGTACAAATTACTTTCTAGTGTTATATATCCTAACAACATTATCATTATTATAGTAATAATGAGATGTTTGTGAGGTAAAAGGTTTACCTAATTCTTCTTTACTCCGTGAAAACAGTGGGAGTAGTCTCTGTTATATTAGATATAAAGTTTTATATAAGATATAAAACCAAGAGACTTGTGAGATACTCTTATTATTCGTATATTAGATATGATCTAATAAATGACATAACTAAGCTATCTGTATGACAGTTAGTATAACTGTTGGACAGTTATTGTGTGTCTTATATAAAGTATTCATCTTTCATAAAGGATGATTCCTTTTTCGAAAGAGATATTGATTAGAATGTCTAATCAATCTTATGTATCATTTGATGATGACATAATAAATACTTTAATATGTGCGATTGTAGATATCGATTTAATCGTAATTGTTACGAGTTATTTTGATATCCTATAGACCATAGGATGGATCTTGAAACACATTCTTTGTGATCTTTGAGATATAAGAACGAGTTTCTAATTCATGGAGAATACAGTCTGCAACCATTATTGTCATATTAGTTTTTAGACTAATTATGAAGTTAGACAGTCTACGTCATAAAGAGTCACAAAAGATGCAGTGAGAGTGTCAAGAATGATTCTACTATTTAGTAGAATTAGATGCAACTTATGAAGTATTGACTTATGAAGTTGCATAGTGACCTTATAAATTAGAAGTTTTATATTGGTGTTGTGCTTGCGGTTGTCCGCATAGTATTTTGGATTTGATCCCTGAATACTTGGACAACTCAGTAGCTGTAGCACAATACCGATGTAGTGTCTGATTCATATTAATGTATAATTTAGATTTTACAAAATATGAAAGATATTGGCTATGGGAAACGATTGGGTTTGTTTGACAAACTCATTATATTATAACGGACTTACTTCTTGTTGCCTACCTCTTAAGTGCTAGGTGAGCTTTTGAGAGTTATGTGTATACAATACACATTGAGATGTATATATGATACCGTGGATTGGCACAAGAGCAAGTGGGAGAAATTGTTGGGGTTGGTGCTCAGAGCGCCAATCTGCATCGTATTTATGTCTGATTCATGAATACGATCAATTCCTTTTTCCATAATATTACTTATTTATGGTTGCACCTCTTGTTTTTATATACGTATTTGATCTGATTACGATTAGATTGAAACTAAATGTGGTTTAGTGATATGTATATATTAGACAAAGGCCCGATAATATATAATGCAGTACACAGTTACAAAGGTAGTTTGTTATTGACATTGGGAAGTGTCACTGCTAAATGTATATTATCAAATATAGTTCATGGTCAAGATTTACTAACACGGGTCGGTTAGTCAAATCTGTTGAGACCAGTACATATCGTATATCGAGACTTGGTCCGATGGTTTATCCCAATGAACTATGAGTCTAGGGAGACTCGTATAGACGTGTAGGTGTTTATAATGGATAAACATTGAACGACTCACCAAAGATTCTTAATGGATGGTACACCAACATCAATAAGAATCTTCTCGGGTTGAGTAGCATAGTGGTCCTTCGACTTGAGATACCACTGTGGATGTATGAGACATCCTCCACACTTAGATGGCAGTCACGTCACTGATCTATTTAGATCAGACCTCCGCCTGTTCGTTGGGTGTGGACCGATCCTCGGGATATCATGTGTGTATCAAGATAGGATTCGTCAGTTCTGTGTATAGAGCATAGGTAGTCCATATATGATTAGCAGTCTGTTAAATTTGTGGCCACAGTATACTTCGTAAGTGAGTTCCGAATGTTATTTAGAGATTGCTAATAGATACGTCGACTGGATAATACCTATAGAGATTTGACGTTTACATCTATATCTCTGGTATTATCCAGATACCTGTGACGGAGGGATTATACCTATGCAATGACCTCGACCTGTATAATTCAGCTAGTTTATCTGTGGTCGTCATAATTTATGGGTGGGTAAATTATGGACGCGAAATTAGATTTTGTAACGGATATACCTGAGTCTAGAGAGTCTCACTAATGAAATATACTCGTAGAGCACTATGGCGACTTTTATAAATTATGGTGATTATTTATAAATCATTTAAACGTTAAACGAAAAATACATGCGAACGGGCCGAACCGTCATTTCCTAATTAATGTGTATTTGTATTTAATATATGATATTATTAAATACACATTAATAAATTATCAAATAAAGGTATTTGACATATATCATTAATATATGTATTTGAGATATTTAAAGTAAATATAATACATATATTTGAGATATTTGTATTTAATTAATTATTTAATTATTAAATGATTAATATAATTAAAATATAAATATCTTACCAAATGATAAAGTTAGGAAATGATTATTAGTGTAAATGTTTGACTTTACATTAAAATGAAATGGTTGTCAAATTGAGTTTGACTTCTTAAGGTATTTGTTTTAATTGTTAAAAATTGAAAATATAAATTTCCTTTTATTCTTTGTTATTTTCGGCCAACACCCTAAAATATATATAATTGTTATATTTTTTTTTTTAGTTGCTTTATTTGACTTTAAGAAAATCATTAAATGGTTTGATGATGACTTTTGCAAGTTGATAAAGCAAAATTAAATGAAATAAAAATATCATGACATTTTGTATATACACCACCAATTTCGGCCAAGGGCTATTTGGAACAAGTATATATTGTTTTTTTTCATTTTTTAGGGTTAGTGAAGTTCATTAGACACCAAACAAAACATAAAAGAAGTTGAGAGAAAAGCTTGAAGGCTAAAGGAAAAAGCTTGGAAATCTTGGAGTTTTGTAAGTTTTTCTTTAAAGCTTTCAACATGAAAAATATTTCTAACATGCTTAGCATCATTTTTGTTGCTTTGGTGTTGTCTCTCTTCTTATAGTTTGTGTTTATTTTGGTTGTGAACTTTGATGGAAGATTGAAGCATGTAAATAAGCTTGAAATGGTTTCAAAGCTTTACTTTTGATTTTTGGAAAATCAAGTTGCCATTCTAGAGTTGGTAAGCTACTCCTTGGTGACCTAGAATTGTTCTAGAGTTGTTTCAAAGTGGTGAAGCTAGATTGGTGAAGTATTGAATGGATTAAAGTGTTGGATTTTGTATATTTGGTGAAATTGGACAATTTGATGAAATTGAAAGATTAGGGTTCATAACCCACTCCAAATTTGGGGCTTTTCATATATGTGATGTATTATGGTATTAATATGATGCATGTAAAATTTTAGGTTGATTGGATTTGATCTTGGCTTGTTTTGAACAAAAGGAACCAAATTGTAATTAATTGGAAAATTTGGGGGTTCACGGCAATTAGCTCAAAAATTGGGGATTTGTGTGAAATCTGATTTTGATGCATTAGATGTGTTGAAAAATATTTTAGAAATGATTTAGAATCATTCAAAATTATATTTGATAATTTTTGGACTAAAATGATCAATTTACAAAGTTATGGGGTAATTCGGTAATTATCACGAAATATGATTTCTTGTGTAATTTTTCAGAATTTGATAATTGGATAATTAAATAAATAGTTTATTTAATTAATCCGAGAAAAAGTTTTGAAATCGGAAAATTTTGATTTTCCGCGATTTCGCTGTGTTACCGATATTCCCCCATAAAACCCCATCAGGTATTACTCAATTAAACTAATTCAATTAGAGTGATATTAGTGACCTATTATATTTTAACTCTTAAAATATTAGAACACTAATAGGTTTAAAATTTTAGAATCCTAAAATGGTCAAGATTTATATTAAACTATTTAATTAATCTTACTGCGTTATAAAATCCAATGGTACGTGGAATTGTATCCCGAATGCAGATCATATTATCGTCCATTCGGATTCGGCTATGGAATTTATGTTTGGGTTTCCATCCTATATACCAATGGAATTTATTATGCACTTATTAAGACCAATATATTAGAATTCAAATTTTAAAACTTAAAACCAATTAATCCAATTAATTATTTTTCCCATGCATATCATATTCTAATTTAAACACTTTAAATCACATAAAATCATATTTCATGTCTATAATGATAATGAATCTAAAAGCATGTTATGGCATGTAAAATGCAAGAGTATGCACCCTAAGTTATATGACATATTATTCAAATAATTCGAATTAAACAAACATATAACATAAAAAAATATTTTGCATTGTTCGAGCTCTTATTTATCCTTACTAATCTAATTAGTACAAAATACCCAAGGCATCCCTTGGTCTTCAAATAACGCTCCAAGGTGGTGTTGGCTCCTTTTGCGACTTCGGTGCTCCAAATTACAATAATTGAAATTTTACATTGGGAAAAAAAAAATTACAACAATTGTAAACAATGGCCTTATGGCCTTACATCCAAAAATCAAAACCAACTAAAAAATAAGAGCCAGAAAAATTTACAACCAATGCAAAATCCATTCCTCACATGGAAAACAAGAATCATTCATCACATGAATATTATTTTGTGCCTACTCAACTAAACATGCAAATCAATATTTATAACTCATATAAACATATTAAAAACAGTAACTTTAAATGAAAAATAGAAAGGTTAATAACACTTTTCAACCTTGCTCTCGATGTCAATTGTAGGAAACACTTTCCTCGCGCAGTGGAAATGGTTTAGGCACACGGATCGGACTTGAAAATTTTTTCTGCCCTTCTCCTTTGAATGTCGAATGCTACTGCTACCACCACTGAAATTTTGCTTCAGTTTTAGACAAATTTCCAGCCCCGAAACAGCCCCAGAACAGTCCCCGAACAGCCGGATAAAAACTGGACTGTTTTGGACTCGATTCGCGCCCAACGCACTGCAGAAACAGCCCCTGAAATGCGTGGACAGCGGCTGTGTTTTGGTTCTGATTTTCACTTGAAAGCAGCCCCAACACATCCCCAAAACATCATAAAATATTCCCTAAAAAATCTGGAATAAGACGAAACCAAACCGAGTTCCGTTTCACCAAGAAAGGGGCGGCAATGAGCAAAAAACAATACTCACTGCCGAGTACAAAGAGAAAGAGATGAAGATGAATTTTGTTCGACACCACAAGTCTTACGAACTATATCTCGTTACAAACGGAAACTTGTGTGGGCAAGACTCACAAAATAATCCCTAAGCTTTTTAGAGATTTAATCACACTTTTATTTTGTTTTGTTTTTATTCTTTTTCTTTTGTTTTTGGTTTTCTCAACTATTGAGAGAATTTGGAGAAGAAGAAGATGGAGGCTAGGTTTAGAATGAGAGGCTTAGCAAAAAGAAAAAATAAAATTCCTTTTTATACTTAGGGTTTATTATTTCCAAAATAAAGAAAACCCTTCCCCTTTCCACCATGTAGAATTCGGCCAAGGCAATGAATTTTGAAATTTTTGTAACAAAAAATTTTCAATTACCATAATTGAAAAGATGTTACAAAATTAAAAGGTTATCACCTTTTGAAAGTGTAACCACCAAAAATATCCAAGGGTTTCCAAAACCCAAAATTTGGAATTCCTATTTTAGCCTTATTAAATTATATCAAATATAATTTAATATTAATTCATTTAATAATTATTAAAACCATATATTAACTTTTAATATTTAGTTCCAAGTGTGACAATTAATATTATTAATCATATTAATAATATTTATACATATGTGAGTATATAATTGGACTATCCAATTATACTAAAGCCGCAATAGTATATCGAGCTAGCACGGGGACCAAATGGACCTACGGTTCCGAGCTCCAATAATCTCGAAATATTAATTAAGCTCTTAATTAAATTTCTGAATTATTAACTCCGGGTTATTCCACTAAAAACCTGAAGTTGCACTCTCGTTGCCGCAGATGATATGTTAAGCTGAACCAAGTCGGTGTCCATCGATATAGTCACTACATACGAATTGACCCTTCATGAGTATCTCGTAATTAGAGTCGGGTCATAATTTCTGTTATACTCGTCTAATTATTTATACTTTAAGTACCATTGATTCTCTAATGAATGATTTATTCATAACCATTATGAATTTTAATATTTCTATTCGTAACAGAAAGATTTGAACACTCAAACCGTTCAAGTACCGAATCAACCCTTAAGAAAAATACTCATCTACTTCTAGCAAGAATGAGTGAACTCCATATCAATGTAAAACGTTCCCAGCTACACAACAGACTATGCCCCCAAAGTACGTATCTATTGGTTGGGACTGCTACACCAACCTCACCTTTGTAAATCAAATGACATAGCCTGCCATGCAGGAGTTCGTAGTACACTCAGGATTAATATCAATCCATATATGACCATCTAGTATATCGAAATGACTTTCTTTGTTTAACGGATAATAAAATAATGTTGTTTCCATTTGGGTCCAATCCTATATGATCACATCATATAAGATGCCTTCATTTTCATGTCTCTGTTAGACAATTATGATTCATAGCGTCACTATTTGTAAAAGACATTGTGGTTTTTGTACAAATTAATTATGTAGCAATAGAAATTGCATTTTATCATTTTGTAATTTGATTACTTAAATATATAAATGATAAAAGTCTTTATGATTAGTTCCGGATTATAAGATATGAGACAGTATCAATCCATAAAGGTTTAATCACTAAATATCTCTAGTCGTAGTATTATCGAGACTGGACATTGATGATGCGGAATAAACTAGTATTGCATTTGTGCATGTTATTGAAGCGTAACGGCATAGTTCTCATATATTTAAGTATTGGATACTTATACAAGTGTGATAGGAGGTTGTGTTTACCGATGGTACGGAAACAGCTTTGCTCTGGATAGACCCCATGGAATCTCATTGGTAGTATGACTATATGTCTATGGGAATCCGCATCAGGGTAGCTGTATTTGGTCTTAACCTGAGACTTACATCGCTAGTACTTGCGACAATCAATACGCTTTGGTTTTGGTCGTCCAGGACTTTAAAAGGTTCTGTGTACGCCTCTTCTAGGTTTATTGAGAATCGTAGTGTATTGGGTGTGATGTCAAGATGGAAGTATCACTTCAGTCATATGGAGATGATGATCAAGCAAGGATACAGAACTGGTACTCTAAATTGGTTGCAACCATCGGGATAATATGATATAGTCATGATTATCCGATTAAAGAGACTAGTTGCTTGTAATCTGATATATGCTTCGTACGGGGCAGACACTATTCCAGCCCCAGGCCTTGCATGTGACGTCCGATACTGGATCACAATACGCAATACTACGTATACTACGCCTAACAAAGATTATATATTCCATTAAGAATATTCTTGGAGAATTGGGTAGGCACGGTGCTTTGCTAGAAACAATTCATGTCTCGTAAATCGGTAAAAACGTAGTACGAGGTACATACGTGTTCGGATAGTCCGACCACCGGATTTACTGCCAATATATGCAAGGATCTCTTGGGTCGCTTCCCGAAGATTCACCGATGACGTATGATTCGAGCATAATTAATCTGGGATTAATTACGGAGAGATTTTATCTAGGATAAAATACTATTTGAAGAGAGAAAACGATTAATTTGGAATTAATCGATAAAATAATATATTCGATATATTAAACGAAATTAGATTTCGAAGCGGAATTAAAATTGGATTTTAATTCGGGCAAACGAATTAATTCGCGAGCGACGTGAATAGTAATTTTGCTTGGCATAATTATTTAATTAAATTTGATTTAATTACGTCGCAACAAAAAATTAGTTAATTCGGAATTAGTGAACCCGAGCCCGGGATGTGTTGTGGGCCCACTCAGATTTTGAATCAAGTGGGGTCCACATGTCACATCACTTGTCACTTTAATTACTTTTTGGTGATGGGTTTCGGTGAAGGCATGATGATGACTTGTAAAACACATTTTGTGAGTAATGATTGAAAGACTTTTACCAAATGTTTGGTATATCTTTCATTTGATTTTTGAAATCAAATAATTCACTCATTCACTCTCTCTCTCTCACGGTTTCACCAAGAAATTACACTCTCCCTCTTTTCCCTCTCAATTACCGAGAGTTGCAAGGAGAAGATAGAAGAATTGTTGCAATTTTTCTAAGTTGCTAGCACATCAAGGAATCATCCAAGGTGATAGGGAAACCATCCCAAAAGCTTGGAATCAACTCAAAAGCTTGGAGCTTGGATCTCATCCCCAAAAGTTGAGCTTGGCCGAAAACTTGGAGAAGAAATTTTTGTATTTGACCCATCCTAAATCCGTTCATTGTAAGTATGATTCTGCCATACTTTACTTTTGTATTCACAATTTTTCATTGCTTATATTGATCTTGGATTGTCTTAGAGACCAACAATGGTATCAGAGCCTTGAATAAGCATGAAAATTGAATTTAGGGTAAAATTTGGGAAATTTTGATTTGAGCATGATTTAACCATATTGTTTGTTTGAGCATGCTTGTATATGGATAACTTGGAGTTATATGTGATCAATTTGAAGAAAATTGAATTGGATTAATTTTCCCCAATTTTATGCATGATGGCCGAATGTATAATAAACCCAAATGTCATGGTATTTTTTGTTTTTAAGACCATTGGATGTGTTTAAAGACTTGGGAAATATTGATTTAAGATTCAATCGGATTGAAATCGGAATCAGACAAAAAACCATCAAAATGATGTGACCTAGTAAGCATGAATGAGATGATTTTTTGTTTAAATAATGTTGGACATGTGTTGGATAAATTCAAGCATGATTAATTGATTAAATGATATTTTGGAAATGTTAATTT
This sequence comes from Zanthoxylum bungeanum, assembly GCA_019454045.1. Taxonomy (NCBI): domain Eukaryota; kingdom Viridiplantae; phylum Streptophyta; class Magnoliopsida; order Sapindales; family Rutaceae; genus Zanthoxylum; species Zanthoxylum bungeanum. The sequence continues at coordinate 7,149 of SKCR01004607.1, read as the reverse complement.
AGATAATTAATTAATATAATACACTTTAATTAATTAAATTATGAAATTTGGAATTTTAAAATTTAATTAGTTGGGCTTAAATGTTGTATTTGGGCCTAATGGGCTTGGTTGGGCCAAGTTGGTTTAGGTCAATTGGATTGGATCCAAATTAGGCCTAAATCATTCCATTAAGTCCAAATATGACAAATGGGTCTTTTATGTTTAATTAGGCCTTATGGGCCTAAATTGGTTTCTTGGAAAATATGGTGATTCCTTAATTGGGCTTTGGTATTTGGGTTTGACCCATATTGACCAAAGTCCATGCCTTAAGAAATTAATTGAAAGCCCATTGGACTTTAATTAAATAACATTGGATGTTAATTGGGCTTTGAGACCCATTTAGATTAGATTTGGAATTTAAGTCGTAAAGGCACATTAAAAAGTGTTGTTATTTAATTTGGAATTAAATATAGAATTAGTATTGAATACGAATTAAATTAGATTTAAATTGTAGTTCGATATAATTCAAGAATTCGTACTTTGAGTACTTATTCTTAAACGAGTTGGACTCGCGCAAATCAATCGTTGTTTGAACATTGGAGGATCACTTTATTCAAGATTAATTAATTGGATTAATTGATTGAATAACATGCTTTGTGTGAATACATGGATGTGTTGAATGAATAATGTATATCAGATGGATATTAGAAGGGAAAGGGCAATTTTGGAAATTGTTGTAAATTTAGAATTTATTAAATTGGACCTGCGTGTCCAGCCTTATCTCTCTTGATTCTTTGTATTTCTCTTCTCACCTAATTCCCCTTAATGTTAATGAGGTTTCTTTAATTGTATTATGTAATTGGGTAGAAGTAAGAATAGTGCTAGCTGGGGAGAGGAAAGTGAGTGATTTGTTCTAGGAACAATCTATGAGATATCCATCTGCATATCATTATTAATTTATTCTCGCGCCTTATTATGCTTTTAGAATGCATGCTTAAGGGTGTATGATGAGACCTAACAAAGATAATAAATTGGTTGCCAATTTACGCGAAAAACCCTCAATAAATATTAAGCGTTTTCCTTCCATTTAGTGATTCTTACTCAAGATCCAAGATTGGCACTGGTTTGTTGGCCAAAGTCAAGACCTTTGTCTATCGCGGATGTGTTTGAATCATGAAGGCTTTGTTCCATATCGTATGTCTTGTCCAAGTTGTGATTTGTTGGCCAAAGTCAAGATCATTTTTTATCCATCGACATCGATTACGAAGCTTTCCAAAGTCAATGGGTTCCGCTTAACTGGAATCATTAAACTTGTTGTGTCAAAGCCAAGGCTTAGTTGATTCAGAGGAAAAAGGTTAGGAAAATATATTGGATATATTGGCATATATATTGTATATATGTTTCGGACTTGGAGGTCCACCTACCGGATCTAGGAATTGGATGAGATCCAATTGATCTTAGAGATTTACCTAGTTAAATATCATACAGCTTGTTGGCCAAAGTCAAGGTTGTGTGTTATTTAACGGGATCCTAGCCCACTAGGAAACTATGTTTCCCGAGTACTCAACAGAGGGTTAGAGGCTCGCCGAAAATAGTGGGAGGCTAGTATTGAATTTGCAATTTCGTTCAAATACTTAGCTTTACGCGCTTTCAAAATTATTTCGTCAATTATTTTTATTAGTTGGACTAATATATTATTATTTTTCTTGTAACAGTTAGACTGTACCCATACATCGTTATTGAATAGTTGGACTATTACGGTTAAGATGACAGGAAAGTTAAGCATTGGGGATATTGTCATGGGCGACGACGTCTTTAATGGCACAAACTTTCAGGACTAGGATATGAATCTCAGAATTGTTCTGGGATCCGAGAAGTTACTCTACACTATAGAGCGACCTCTTGGGCCTAAGCCCCGACCTGATCAGTTGCTTGAGCTAGAGCTTTGGAAGACTCATAGCGATAACAATACAACTGCTCAATCGATAATGCTTGCTGCTATGACTCCACAATTCCTTGTCAAAACAAGGGATTGGATCCCTATGAGATGATGGCGAAGTTGCATGATCTTCATCGATCTAATCTTATATCGCAAAGATATTAGTTGCAGAAGAAGCTCTTCTGTGCTCGCATGTCAGAGGGTACGTCTGTTGAGCACCATGTGTCACAGATGATTGCTGACATTGAGCAGCTCGGACAGATAGGCATCGTCTTCCAGGCTGAAACTTCAGTAGATTTGATCCTACAGTCTCTCCCCGATACTTGGAGTGGGTTCATCATGAACTACAACATGTTGAACCAAAACCAAACTCTTGGAGAGTTGATGTCCACTCTGCGTGAAGCAGAAAAAGAGCTCCTTAAGAGCAAGAAGCGCGAGGCGCACTTTGCTTCAACATCTCAGACTCCAAGGGCTTGGCCCAATGCGAGTGGAGGTGTTAAGAAGAAGAAGCATAAGAAGAAGGGCAAGGCCAAATCGTCAAAGGGTTTTGGGAAACCTAAGGAAAAATCCCAAGATGTTTGTCTCCAGTGCGGGAAGCGGGGTCACTGGAAGCGTGACTGCCGCGAGTACAAGGCACAGATGAAGGAAATCAAAGCGGGCATGGAACCGGCTTCAGGTATGTTTGTTATAGAAATTAACATGTCTACTATTAGTTTTAAAAATTGGATTTTTGATTCTGGTTGTGGAACTCATATATGTACTGATGTGCAGGATCTACAGATTAGCATGAGACTGGCCTCAGGAGAGATTGACCTCCACGTTGGAAATAGGACACAGGTCGCCGTTTTGGCCGTTGGCACTTTTGTTTTGGAACTGCCCTCAGGGCATGTACTTAAACTTACAGACTGTTATTATGTATCTAGTTTGACTAGGAATATTATTTATGTATCTATGTTAGCCCAATGTGGGTATACTTTTGTATTTAGAAACACTGGGTGTTTTATGTATAAAAATGATATGGAAATTTGCACTGCTGATGTAAATAATGGTATATATATTTTGAATATGAATCAATCTCAAACATATAATGTAACAAACAAAAGGCTTAAAGTAAGTAACAAAGATGAAACTTACATGTGGCATTGTCGTCTGGGACACATAAACAAGAACGTATATCCACACTTTCAAAATGTGGGTACTTGGACGGATTTTATCCAAATTCATATGACGTCTGCGAATCTTGTTTATTAAGTAAGATGCCTAAATCACCTTTTAGTAGTAAAGGTGCACGTGCCACTTTACTGTTAGCCCTTGTTCATAGTGACATTTGCGGGCCCATGTCTAGCCAGGCTAGAGGTGGATATGAATACTTCGTAACCTTTACGGATGATGCATCGCGTTATGGTTATGTGTATCTTATGAGACACAAATCAGAAACCTTTGAGAAATTCAAAGATTTTCGACACGAAGTAAAAAAAACAGACCGGCAAAAGTATTAAGACATTACGGTCGGACTGTGGTTGTGAATACTTAAGCAATGAGTTTCTTGATTACTTGAAAGAATATGGTATTCTTTCACAGTGGACTCCTCCAGGAACACCGCAATTAAACGGTGTGACCGAACGGAGAAACCGAACTTTGTTAGACATGGTAAGGTCTATGATGAGTCGCACAGAGCTACCTATTTCCTTCTGGGAATATGCATTGAACAGTGCAATACTTATTTTGAATAAGGTTCCGTCAAAGTCTGTTCAACAGACTCCGTATGAAATATGGACAGGAAAGAAACCGGGTTTCTCATTCCTGAAGATTTGGGGTTGATGGGCATACGTCAAAAGTTTGGAAGGTATCAAATTAGAACCCAAATCGGATAAATGCCTATTTGTAGGATATCCTAGGGAAACCAAAGGATATTACTTCTATCACCCAAAGTATTTGTTGCTCTACATGATGTTTTCCTTGACAAGGAATTCCTAAATGCAGTGATAAGTGGGAGGAAAGTAGAACTCGATGACAATCGGAGTGATACTGTTCCTGGCACAGAATCCTTAACGAAACATGAACAGTCCATCAGGGATGAGATTGTACCACAATCTTCGAATACACAAGGACCGTGTAGGTCGGAGAGAGTCAGAAAACAACCTGAGAGGTATGGGTTTCTGATCTCACCTCATGTGGATATTAATCTTATTGAGGAAGATGAGCCGGCTACGTATGAGGAAGCGATACAAGGTATCGACTCCGGTTTATGGCAAGATGCCATGAATTCCGAAATGGATTCCATGTACACCAACCAAGTTTGGACACTGGTTGATGCACCAGAAGGCATAAAGTCTATTGGATGCAAATGGGTCTTCAAGAAGAAGATGACATGGATGGCAACGTATAAACGTACAAAGCTAGGCTTGTAGCGAAAGGGTATCGTCAACGACATGGTGTCGATTACGACGAAACTTTTTCACCCGTTGCCATGATTAAATCTATTCAGATAATGCTTGCTATTGCTGCATATTTCGATTACAAGATATGGCAGATGGACGTAAGAACCGTTTTCCTTAACGGAAACCTTTTGGAGGATGTTTATATGCAACAGCTTGACGGTTTTATCGTACCAAGACTTGCAAACAAGGTTTGTAAGTTAAATCGATCCATTTATGGATTGAAGCAAGCATCGCGTTCTTGGAACCAACGTTTTGATGAGATCATAAAGGAATATGATTTCGTGCAAAACAAGGATGATCATTGTGTATATAAGAAAGTTAGTGGGAGCGCACTGACATTAATTGTCCTTTAGGTTGATGATGTATTGCTTATTGGCAATGACATTCCCATGTTAACATCGGTGAAAGCTTGGCCTTCATTAAAATTCTCCATGAAGGATCTGGGAGAAGCAGCCTTTATTCTAGGAATAAAGATCTACCGGGATAGATCTAGAAAGCTGCTTGGACTCTCCCAGAGCACGTACATTGACAAAGTGTTGAAGTGATTACCATGGATCAGTCCAAGAGGGGACTGTTGCCAGTGTCACATGGCGTCACTCTATCTAAGGACATGTGTCCTAAAACTCAAGATGAGAGAGACAACATGAGTCGGATACCGTTCGCATCGGCAGTTGGATCGATCATGTATGCCATGATATGTACGCGACCTGATGTCTCGTATACTTTGAGCATGTGTAGTCGCTATCAGGCCGATCCAGGTGATGGTCACTGAATGGCGGTTAAGAATATCCTTAAGTATCTTAGACGAACTAAGGATGCTTTCTTAATCCAAACCGATAAAGACGACTACAAGTCGCAATCCGGGTACATATTTTGTTTGAATAACGGAGCAGTAAGCTGGAAATCTTCCAAGCAAGAGATTGTTGCTGATTCAACAACAGAAGCGGAGTATATTGCTACAGGTGAAGCAGCAAAAGAGTCAGTTTGGATCCGTAAATTCCTAATTGGATTAGGAGTAGTTTTGTTAGCAGCTGAGCCCGTTACATTGTATTATGACAATAACGGGGCTATAGCGCAGGCTAAGGAACCGCGGTCTCATCAATGATCCAAGCATGTTCTTCGAAGTTTCCATCTGATTTGTGAGATCATACATCATGGCGATGTGAAGATCGAGAAGGTCGCATCAGAGGACAACATTGCAGATCCGCTGACGAAAGTTATTCATCAGCAAAAGTTTGAGCAACATGTACATAGTTCAGGTATTAGATGCTTGAGTGACTGGCTATAGGCCAAGTGGGAGATTGTTAGACAATTATAACCCATAGCGTCACTATTTGTAAAAGACATTGTAGTTTTTGTACAAATTAATTATGTAGCAATGGAAATTGCATTTTATCATTTTGTAATTTGATTACTTAAATATATAAATGATAAAAGTCCTTTTGATTAGTTTCGGATTATAAGATATGAGACAGTATCAATCCATAAAGGTTTAATCATTAAATATCTCTAGTCGTAGTATTATCGAGACTGGACATCGATAATGCGGAATAGACTAGTACTGCACTTGTGCGTGTTATGGAAGCGTAACGGCATAGTTCTCATATATTTAAGTATTGGATACTTATGCAAGTGTGATAGGAGGTTGTGTTTACCGATGGTACGGAAACAGCTTCGCTCTGGATAGACCCCGCGGAATCCCATTGGTAGTATGATTATGTGTCTATGGGAATCCGCATCAGGGTAGCTGTATTTGGTCTTAACCTGAGACTTGCATCGCTAGTACTTGCGACAATCAATACGCTTTGGTTTTGGTCGTCCAGGTGTTGGATAATATGACCCATAGCGTCATTATTTGCACAGAACATTGTGTTGCTGTAGCAAAATTAACTATGTAACAAGGAAATTGCACTCTCGTCATTTGTGATTAGATCACCATAGATATATAAATGAAGAGAGGTCCCTATGATTAGTTCCTGGATTGAGATGATATGAGACAGTATCAGTCCACGAAGGATTAATCATTAAATATCCCTAGCCGTAGTATTACCGAGACTGGACATCGATAATGCGGAATAGGCTAGTATTGCACTTGTGCGCGTTGTGAGGGCACAACGGCATAGTTCTCATATATATAAGTATTGGATACTTGTGCAAGTGCGATAGGAGGTCGTGTTTCACCGATGGTACGGGAAACAGCTTCGCTCTGGATAGACCCTTCGGAATCCCATTGGTATTATGACTAGGTGTCTATGGGAGGCCGAAATCAAGGTAGGTGTGTATAGTCTTAACCTGAGACTTGCATCGCTAATACTTACGATAATCGATAAACTTTGGTTTTGGTGGTTCGGGGCTTTGACCGGTTCTGTGTTCACCACTTCTGGGTTTATCAGAGAGTCGTAGTGTATTGGATGTGATGTCGAGATGGAAGTATCACTCCAGTCATAGTGGAGATGATGTCACGCAGGATACGGTATTAGTGCTCTTAAGTGATGCGCATCCAATCGTGATATTATGACCAGGTCATGAATATCCGATTATAGAGACTAGTTACCAGACATCCGATATGTGTTTCGGACGGGGCAGACACTTATCCAGCCCCAGCCCTAGCACGTGACTATCCGATACTGGGCCGATACGCACAATACATTAGTATACTACTCTTGATATAGATCTTAAATATTCTTAAATGAATATAACCGGAGAATTTGGGTAGACTTCGTGTTTTGCTAGAAACCGAACATGTCTCGTAAATCGGTAGAACGTAGTACTTGGTACGTACGTGACTCG